>JASCZI010120871.1:74606-93547 GCA_036250425.1 Stylosanthes scabra | reverse complement strand
AAATATATATATATATATATATATATATATATATATATATATATATATATATATATATGTCCATAATTTTGTTCCCGTTTGATCAAGCTAAGTAGGTTACAACTCAGAGAGTAGTTATAAGTCAAATATAACATCTTTCATTCTTCCTCAATTCTACCAATAATTATATATCACTAATTTATCAAATTACGCCATGTATTAGTGACTAAGAATTTTACACAATTCGCTAATTATATTTTCCTATATAATCATAGACATTGTACTCACCTAACTGTAAAAACGTTGGGTCAAAGAAATCCAAAAATAAAAGTTGGACCACAAAAAGTCAAACATGCGGGCTTTAAGCTAACAATTCTAAATTTGTTTTTGTAAACTAATTAATTAATTAATACTAATTTTTATTTATTTTAATTTTTTAACTCAATTGGTATTCATCTTTAATTTGTTTTCGTCTTTTTCCTTTTGTAGAGTTGGTAGATGGAGAATTATTCAACTTCATTTTGCCACATAAAGGAGTTTAGTTTATGTAAGACATTGGAAATTATCTACCTCTCTATGCCTTTGTTAATGAAAATAATTAATGAGAATGAACAATTTGGTAGATGGAACTTTGAAAGAAGTGAGTCTTATTAATTAATTAACAGTAGCAGTTGGCTTGATTTATTATTCATTATTAGTATAATTAGCATTCATGTAGTACCATACAAATTAAAGTGACAAGCAATGAGAATATTTTAAGTTAAATTTTAAAAATATAATTGTTATGTAAAAACCTATCTATGATCTAAAAAATTAAATTAAAAAAATTAATAAACTCACATTGTTGATATGTCAAACAATAAATTGTATTTCTTAGAGAACATAGAAATTTTCAGTTTCAATATTAAGAATTAGCTTATTTATTTGTTTAATTTCCATCAATTTTAATTTGTGTAATATCTACCAATTTAATTTTTTAAATGTACTTAAATTTTACTAATATTGAGACTTTAACATTTTAAAATGATTCACCCAATTTATGTATGCATTTAGATTAAATTTGGATATAAAATTTAAATACTAGCTAAACATTTATGTTAATAAATAATTAATATTTTTAAAAAAGTTTATTATGGAAACAGTATTTATTTTTGCATTAAATTGGAAGAATTTAATCTCACACATAACATGTATGTTTTCCCCACGAAAATTATTTAGTATAAAACTTGAGCAATTTTTATTAATTTATTATAAAGAACTTATGCCCTAAAATAATTCTCACCTATTCCTGAGATAGTCAAAAGCAAAATTAAATTCTAGGACAGAGTCCAAAAATGAAACTATGGGCTAATAACAGAAAATTAATTAATATTATTATTATTTAGGAAAAAGAAAAAAAAAAGAAAGAAATTATGATCCTAAACATATTATATACACAGACCAAGCAGATTGAAACCATAAATTATAATACCCTATTGATGAAACTTTGAATTAAATTCTCAACCTCCTCTCATTGAAATGCATGATGGGAAGCATTAAGTTGCATGCCTACACATTAGCCTCTAAATATGGAGATGACTGGTGAGAGAGTCTGTGTGTGTGTATATGCATTTCAATTCAATTCAATTCTATTACTCATGCATTCATGTGCCAACCACACACTTCTCTCACCAAAACTCAAATGCTTCTATCTCTCTATTATAATACACCATTCAATATTTTTCAATATGTTTCGATGGTATGTAGTATGTACTAAGGTTGTGTATGGATGGGATAATTCTAGAGAGATATGATCATTTACGTTTTCTTCTATCAACTTAAGTTTTCAAACTAAAATTTTAGTTGCTCCAGTAGTAATCAACTCATTTGTCTTAATGTATAAAGTTAGGGAATATTATAGAAAACCAAATAATATATAAATTTAAACGATGCTGGGTAAACGTAAATTTATTCAAATTATTTAAAATATCTACGTCCAAACATTTTTCGGTGTTAATTAAAAAAATTATAAGGATATTTTCAAGGTATAAAATAATTCAATTTTCATCGTATTGAACAAATAAAGTGAAAGATAGAAAATTTACTCATCTTAAATAATTTTTTAAAATAAAAGTAATAATATTTAAAATCGTGATATGTAGGAAGAAACTAAGTAATCAATCATATAAGATAAGGGAGCATATTCTATACAGATCTAAATGATATAAATATAGATTATATTAAAAATACGTGAGAATTTATTTTTGTATTTTATTTTAATTTTTTATAAAATATAAGAGATAAAATTTGAATTATTATTACAAGAGAATCTAAATCTAAATTATAATAAAACATTAATGTTTGGGTATGCTTTGTTAAGTGAAACCACACATGTAGAATCAAGGTTGCATGCACTTTCCAGTGAGAAATTAAATCCTTCGATGCTGCCACTGTATATTAAACACTGTGACATAGTGTATCTGTGTATGTATAAAATCACCAAAATATTTTTCCAGATTCCAATATATATATCCAGTATCCACCCTTTCATGTGACACGTAGATTAGTTTATAATATATAGTAGTAGATCACTTAGGCTACAAAAAATTAACTACACTTTAAGGTTGCTTCTAGGTGCATGCATGAGAGAGTACATTATATTATTGAATTTGAATTCATGTTGGTTCTGTGTAATGTTTTTATGGAATGTTACGAATCATACAAATTCTCTCATACTTTCTACCTACCTAACCTGCCCCAAGTTACGTTCCTGTGTACACATGGGGTGCACGTAATCTTATTTTTTCAAGTTTCATATTTAATTTATCCAATTAACACCACTAGTACTTTAACCCAACTATTCTGACATGTACTTCTAAGATATTAAATGCAAAATATTGAGGAAAATTGCTTTATTCAATTATCTACTCATTTTTTTTTTTCACTTATTGACTACGGATATATAGTGCCTATTAGCTAATGTATATGATGCTCTCAAATTTATAAATATTGATTAATCTTGTTTTATTTTCCGCCAATACAATAAATAATACTAAAACAGTAGTTTCTATAAGAATATGTTATCTCATTTTATGAAGATGATGTATTTTCTAATTCAAAAAGCATGCTTAAAGATAGTTATTAATTAATGTTAGTTTAATGTGATTGCACTACTGTGTATTTACACTGTTAGTCTGTTACGCTACATCACATATGATTGCATGTAAAATATTTTACATTCTCAATACATCAAAATTAATCTCTTAATACATATCATAAGGTGTGCACCTCCTGCAAATTTTGCTGGACCTTCAGCCTCAATTTTGGATTTCTATTTTTGGTTAACTCAATTTTGGATCTTTAATGGATCAATGGAGGTTTTGGACTGCCTTTGGGCCTCAATCACACTGAAGCCCAATTTCAACCTTGGAGAGCTTTTTATCAAGAAAAAGGGGAGATTTTTGCAAAAAAAAAAAATGGGGAGATATTAGGTATTGTATTACTGTAAACTGTAAAGTGAGTTAATGCCCGACCGTAAAAAAAAAAAAGGTATTACCGCATAGTCTTCATTATGTTTGGTTTATGGAGTTGTATGAATGAATATATGTAATTAACTAATTATGCAAATTGCAATTTGTCAACCCAATATTTCCTTTATGTTAATTCATGACGTTAATCCCTTTGCATACATCAACCGTGTAATGTAACTCCATATATTTGAGGCTCCCTTGTTTATGTTCATCTTAATAAATGAATAACAATTAACAAATCATCTAAGTTGCAGCAAAAAATCACATAAAATATATACATAAATCAAATTTAATGCCTAAAATTACCAAATTATCATTCACCAATCACCAGTAAGCACTTAACTTAGAAAATAACATTCCCTTGTATCATAAAATCATAATTCTAAATCATAAGTAACGCTTTCAAGAGTTTTAACTTTTATCAATCTAAACGCAGAATCATAAACAAAACGACGAGAATAACAACCAAAACGACACAACCATTATCATCAGAAAATTCAGAACCTCCTCCCCGCACCGCCGCCAAAACCGCCGCGGCCAAACGGAACCTGCTGAACCGCCGTCGGCTCCACCTGCACAACACCAGGAATATCAGACATACCTAACATCGCAAGCATATCAATCGTCTGCTTATCGACCTCGATGCTCTCCACATTAATGGCGGAAACTTCTGGAACAAAATCCATGCGCCTCTCTCTCTCTTCTTCCTGCAGCTTAAGCGAGATTCCACGAACCGGTCCTTTCTGGATCCGCTTCATCAGGTGCGTCGAAAACCCTGCGATCTTGTTTCGGAGCCTCTTCGACGGGATCAGCGCCACTTCTTGAAGAACCTTCTTGTTCGTGTGAAAATCCAGCGTCATTTTCGAGTAGTAACGCTCGATTACTTGACGCGAGGATTTCTTAACCGTTTTCGTGCGAACTCGTCCCATTCTGTGATTCACTCACTGAGTTCGTGGAGCGAGTTAGGGAGAGAGGAAGAAGAAAACGAGAGAGGATTAGGGTTTGAGGGAGAAGAAACAAGAAAGTAGGGTTTTGTAAATTTTTTGTTGAATGGGCCTTGGGCTTGTTACTTTTTTGTTATTTGGGCCTCAGTGTTTAGTTATTGGGCTTATAAAATAAATAAACAAATAACTGTGAATTTCTTAACGATATTAGATGAGATGGTGTTGTGGTCGTATCCGCCGACGAGGAGGCAGGTGGCGGTGAGCGCCGCCGTGTTTGTGACGGGAGCGTCGCTGGTGGCGGTCGGAGCATACTTATCATTTGTGAATATAGGTCCGCAGCAAGCTCGCACTAAAGCTCGAAGTGAAGAAATCAAGAAGCTTCTGAGGAAGTTTCTGGATGATTGATTGCGGCAACTTCAACTTGTTAGTTAATTAGGATTTTATGTGTGTAATTGAGAGTTGTTTAAGTTGTAATAATTGAATATTTATCGCTAAACTGTGTTATTATGATTGTAATTTTGGTTATGAATTTAGTTCTTGTTGTGCCTTGAATTTCATAAGTTATATACAAAATTTATATATATTTTATAGTTCATTTTCCCCCTAAAAAGTGGTTCAAATTATATGCCTATGTAATTTAGGTTCCGAACCATGAACTTGTGATGAGTGAATCCCCATTCTCCATTCTCCTCGTAAAAGTAGCTGCAGTACTGCGTACTTTAGGTCCGAACTCCAAACTCGGTGAATTTTTTTTTTCTTTGGAGAATGGTGTTTTTTTTGGGGGCGGACTATGGGCTAGTAATTGGGCTTAAAATGCAAAGGAGAAAAAGAACAATATAGGGCCAGTTATGTAAAAAAAAAAAACATAGGGCCAGTTCCAAGTTTCATCCCAAAACTTGCTTATACTCTTTTTTTTTATTGTTTTTGGTGACATGCTTATTCTCTTTAAAACAAAACTAAATATCCTGAAAAAAAGAGAGTAAAAAACACTTATGACTTATATACTTAAGTTTTATAAATTGACCAAAAAAATACTTAAAGTTCTATAAAGATTGAACTTATAATATTTTCTTATTATTGATTTTTTGTCAATTAATTTTTTTAGATAAAACAATGACAAATAACTTTTGCAGTGAACTATAACTGTATGATAATAAATTTAAAGATATTTGAAGATACTAATTATAATAAATTACCACTACTTAATTATTTTTTTTGTGGACTAATTACCACTATTTAATTGAGTGAGTTGTAGTGCACCTTAAGCACATACAAAGTATCAGGTTAATTTCCATACACAGAAAAATCCAGATAAAAATTTCTGAATTACTCCCAAATCCATTAGTTAGTATGTTTTAAAATAATAATAATATATTATCACCTTATCCCTTTACATATTATTTATTATTAATTTGTCTTCCTCTATCATTCCTAGTAGCTAGATCGTTATATCCTTATCTTTATTTACTATAATACCTCGTTAATTCTATTTGCTTTGCTTCCACACAAAGCATGAGGTTGTTAATTAAAGGAGATATACATGAAAAATGAATAATAATCATCATTCTACAAATAACAATAAAAATAAAAATGATAAGAATGTGTAACACACATAGATATCTATTTAAGTGTGACACATGTCTCCACCTCCTATGTGTCTCTCTTTATCAATATCAAAAAGCACATAATGAAACTCTACGTAGTGTAATTAATTATTATTATTAATTAAAGTACTAATAACAGTTCATCATGATTGATAAAGTAAAGTTTTTGACTTATATTGTTGCCTTTTGAGTTCATTTTAACGTTCACCGATTGCCAATGTTTCTGATTCTAAATATATCAAATGTCACATTCACTACAGCCTATAATGAAAAAGCAAATCAACTTTTGTATTAGTAGGTGAAAATTCTTCACTTCACGTCTCTTTTCCAACACACAGACAAAATTTTACTTGTTTCAACTTTCAACTACTACTCCATCAACATGCATGTTTACTTAATATTTAAATGCAATTTTTTATCATTAAAAATTAAATTTAATTTTGATACGTTGTCCGTAAAAAAATATTTTATGCGTGCATTATTTAATTACGTAACACCGCATCATCAATAAAAATAACATTTTTTCTATTAACTTTTGTGATTGATTATAAAAAATAGATATAATTGTAAAATTTTGTAAAATATTTTACGTTATTTTGCATTAAAATTAAATTCTTAAAAATAATAAAAATAATTACATTGATATTCTTCCAAAAATTATTGTACAAATACTCTCCTATTATTTTCAAAAAATAACAACTTAAATAGTATGTATGATAAGCAATATCTCCTAAGCAAATTAAAGGACATAATTAAGTATAATTTATATTTAAAATAAATAAATATTTTAATGATTATTATTTGATTGTATTAACTGTTGTAAATAATCATTTTTACTAGGCATAATGAAATTATGAAGCTTGATTATTATTTGTCATGACATGGTAACGCTTGATTGGTGGTGATGATGGGAGAGCTATAGTAATAGGTCTTCTATTGAGTCTTCAACCAATTGACTTCATTCTTCAAAAGTTAGGCCATGGATTGTGACATTTCATTCGTCTCCATTTTTGATACCCACATAAGTGATAACTCTCTTTTTCTAACAAAATCTACACGCGGATGCGTATAAATTCCAGTAACTATTTATTTATTTATTTATTTATTATA
Organism: Stylosanthes scabra; assembly: GCA_036250425.1. Classification (NCBI taxonomy): domain Eukaryota; kingdom Viridiplantae; phylum Streptophyta; class Magnoliopsida; order Fabales; family Fabaceae; genus Stylosanthes; species Stylosanthes scabra. The sequence goes on along the minus strand of JASCZI010120871.1, from coordinate 86,401 downwards.
TTGTATATTAAATTTATTTAAAAAAATATATTTATTAATTAATTTATACCCATTACACGTTACCTTGTATTCTTATCTAACTACGGGTGTAAAAATTTGAATTTTTTTCAAGGTAAAATTTGCATGGCTGGGTGAAAAAGATAGATAGGGTTTATTCAATTATTTATGTTCATCACGTCGTTCATTGTACATGAAAATTTTGAACTGTTTTATCATGACAATGCTATATAGCGTCCTTGCTGTATGTGGATATGCATCATCATTTCAAATTGAACTACTATCTCCTTGCTTTATTGTATGTTTTTTTCAACAACAATGCTAGTTAACTAATAAAAATTCAGTTAATAATTTAAATTAAATGTTCTATTTTTATAGTCTCAAATATTATGTTTCTAAAAAAATATAAACTTAGTTTATTATCAGTATTTTCTCTTTTTTTGAGTATTAATTATATATATATTACTCACTGTAAATTATATTTTTTATTTATGATATTTATAAAAAAAATTTAAAAATTTTAAATTTTAAATTGCTTCAATATTTTTTTAATATATATCAAATTTATAACTGTTATTACTGTTTGTATTGATTTGTATAAAAAAATATATATGAGATAAATTTTATTTAAATAAAAAACTTGAGAGGATATCTATCTGTTAGCCCTCAACTAAACTAATTTATATATATGGAGGGAATATAAATGTCTTAATCAACCACATAAGCATATCTGTTAGCCCTCAACTAATTAGTAGTACAAGCTAGCTAGTGTTCATCATCACATGCAAAGTTTCACATGAATTTTATCACATTCTAAATTCTTTGTTATTTATTTGTTTATTTATTTATTTTTCATTATGTATATCTTCATTCTTCAGGTAAAGGAAAAATAATTAAAGACGTCTCAATAATGTGGTGGACTTTATAGTGGACGTTGATGTGTTATTTGTTAGTTAGTGTTTTTATGATTATTTATTATTATTACTACTATTATTATCATGTGTTGGTACATGCATTCATTATTGTGTGTCCTATAAGACCGTATATTAGCGCATGCACTCTCATTCCTTTAAACGGCAACTCCATTTTTATGTTCTTCAATTCCTAGTAACCTGCATCCAACTAGTGGATCATCCATATAATAAATAAAACTCTTCCAATATATACCAAATTATTATCCACAAAAATTTAATCAAGACCTAGCCTATTTATTTGTTATTCTGTAATTTCTATAACTTATTAAATTTTTAATTAAATTTTTATAAAATTTTTTAATATTAAAACTCTATATGATATTTAATTTTTTATTTAAGTACTTATGGTACAAAAAAGTTAAATTTAACAGAATATTTCATTACACAAAAAGAATATTCTATATTTGATGAGAACAATATATTTTTTGTGTAACAAAATATTTCGTTAGAATTAGTTTTTTTTTACGGTAAAGATCTAATTGAAAAAATGAATATCGTATAGGGATCTAATTAAGAAAATAAAATCTAATTGAAAATTAAATGAAATTGTAGGAATCAATAGTAGAGTAATTAAACCTTATTTATTTAATTTAGTGAGGTCACTATTTTACTACAATCAATATTTTCTTAGAATTTTTTAAATAACTACAAAGTTTTATTCCACTATGCAGCAAAATTGATTATATACATATCGTTTTTTATCTTATCAACTTTTTTTAAATAGATTTTTTAATCTTCTTTTCGTGTGTCTAAATCATCTAAATCCATGGTTTACTATTTTAAATTTTTTTAAATAATTTATATTAAAACTCTTAGAAAAATAGTGTTTTTTTTTTAATCAGAAATAGTGTTTTTTTTTTTAATGAGAAATAAGGAAATAGAGATATGGGGCCTAGTTGGACCATCCTATATTGTATTGGGCCTTATGTGGAGATGGTCCCACAACTAGAGTCCTACCCTAGATCCACCCCTAAAGAGAAAGGGTACACAAACATCACGTGACACGTGCCATAAAACCTAATTCTATCACCATTATCTGCAACGCTTTTGTTACACTTTGTAGTACACAAGAAGAGGAACAAAAGGAGGGTACAATTTGCTTGGGTCCCTCTAATGGTTAATTTACTAATTTATTTAAATAAATTTTAGATATTCAAATTTTGTTTTGTACGTATATTAATATATTGGCTAATGATAAATTTTTAAAAGAAACTAAATTTGTTATGAATTAATACTCAGTCCATTGGGCTAAAATGCTATGGAGAGGAAAAAAAAAGAAAAGAAGCATGCTAATTGCATTTGCTCCATTGCTATGTGGTGATGAGGAATAAAAGCAAGCATGGTTGACAAATAGGAACTTGGGAATGGAACAACAAATTAAGTTTCTTTTTTTCTTTTTATATATTTGGGTCCACAAAGTGTATACAAATATTTATACTGATATTGTGGACCCCACATCCTTTATTTATTTGTAAGCCCCACCACTCCGCATGCCTTTGCCTTAATGGGTGAGAACTCAGACAAGTGAGAAGTGTGAACATTAATTCACCAAATCCATTTCTTTATTTAGGGCCAGCCCATACGCTCACAAGAAAAACAAAAATTAAATTAAAAAAAAAAAAAACATGGTCTCTTACTTACTCTCTTCTGTGTGTTATTTATTATAGTGTCATTAGTGTGTATTTTGGCAAATATCTTAAAGATTGTGCCTATATATTTACTACTTTTTTCAACTTTTTGATGTACAAAAAGTTTCCAAAGAAAAATAGAAAATTAGTTTTTAAATCCATCATATATATATGTTTTATTTCATAATTTTTTATGTTTTACCGTTTATATTTAGAATATCTCTCTAAATAAAATATATAAAAATAATCAAATAAAAAGTTGTTTAGTTGTAGAGATAAAAAATATAAATACATTTGTTTTGCTAGAAAAATTATTATATTTTCTGTATTTCCTAAGTGAATTATTTTTTAGAATTGAATTAAATTCTATTATTCTTGAAATGATACATGATCATATATATTTTAGGTAAATTCTAAGGTATAAATATCAAATCGTACAGATATATAGATATGTTATATATCGCGATTAGTTTTATCTAACACATCTTTTTATATGCAAATGTACTAAAAATTAACGACTTCCATTACATCTCTATTCTCTATACTCTTTGCACCTGTATTTTATATTTAATATTAGACCATGCATTTATTATAAAATTCCAGTGTTACAAGATTTATTTACATTCCAAAGTTGTAGTTTTGGACGTGAAAGAGTATGCTAAAAGTTTGACATTAAATGAATGTGTTAGAGAAACACAGAATAGAGCATGCCAAAATCGATTTTCAAGCTAAGGGAGTAGAACTGATTTTGCCCATGTGATATCATTGTTTGGATTCCACTACTCTTCAAATTTGCTTCCACCACCTTAGAATTGGTTCACAGAAACTGAAATTATTTCACATCAATAGCATAGTGAAACCACAATAATTTTTTGACAGGTTGTTATGGTTTAATTTTGAGAGACTAAATAACAACGGTTTAAAACATTTTGCGGCAGTTTGCCAAACCCTACAATATTTGATGCCATAAAATGATTAGTAACTGTATTTATAAAAAAAATAAAAGAATTAATAACAATTTTTAAACCGTATTTTGCACCGTTTTGAGACCATTGCTATATTGGTATTTTAAGGTGTTCATTTTTTGTGACAATTTTAAACCGTCACTAAATTTCAACATGATTTACAATTATAAAACATTGTTTATATTGTAGCGATTACAAACCTCCTAAAATATATATTTAACTTTTATCCTTTTAAATATTATTTAAGCAATAAATTATTAAGATTCTCAATTATTATCTTATATGTATATATTTTTTTCAGAAAAATATCTTTCAACTCATTAAACTCGATATATTTTTTTATGGCTTATTATAAGTATCTCAGGTATAATTAGAAATTCAGATGTTCTTGTATTTTAGTCCTTGATTTTAATTATAATATATATATTAATTATAATTAAAATTAATTAAGATCAACAACTATGAATACTTTATTCCCGATTACTTAAAACGCCGATATATATATGGAGATAGGTTCTTATTATGAATGAACTTTAAGAAGTTGCAGCATCTAGCTGGTGTATAGGTGCGTGCTTCTTCTGAGTAATTCTGATACACTCATTATAAATACCTTAGGGAATTGTCCATTTATTAATTCTAAATGCTTCAACATATGTATATAGCAATAAATTAAAAATAGATAGATGTTGGTTTTCTTGCTATTATAGCTAGCTGGGTGTAGGTTGTTTTGTTAGCCTATGTTTGATGCTTGCATTAGAGGTTAGACCAGTGACCCCATCATGCCAGATACATATATAAATAGTTATATATAGTTGTTTAATTTGGATTATATTAATGACAAAATGTTAACATAAAGTATAGTATAAAACCTATTACCTTAGTAAGTTGATAAATAGTAAATTTGAGGGGGAGCTACTAGCCCCAGATCTGCATGCTGCATGTGTTTGTTTTTTACTCCTTAATTAATAATTTTATTAATTAAAATATTTCTTGGAATAAATAATTTATTATTTATTTTTTGTCTGTTTGATACTTTGGCCTTAGCTTCTTCTTATTATAAACTAAGTGAATATATTTAATTAATAATTAATCAGTTCCAAGTTGATATATGTAACTTCATGAAACTTATCATGTTTTTCGTCATACATGCTTCTTTCGCCCCCACTTTCGCATCATCAATTGCTGCTGTCTTCTCTTGGCTTTTTGAAATAAATAAATAAAAAGAAATTAAAAAAAAAAAACTTGCCTTTTTCAGCAATAATGGAAATATGCCTACCACTAACCTGTGAAATGCAACTTTTCTGAAAATGATGATTTCAATTGATTTGTAAATGCGCAAATAAAATTGCATTTATTTATTTATTGGTAAATCATAACTCATAAGAATGTAACTTAATGCACATGCTATAATAATTTTATTCCTTCAAATAATGTGACGTAAATCAAGCCGACTATAAAATCAAGGTTATTTTTTCAAATGTATTAGCTAGTGATTTTTTCCTTCTTTTTGCAGCAATAATTCATAAAATGAAGAAAAACACAAATTTTAATTATTGTAATAATAATAAAACAGGTCCTCTCTTTTAAAAGGCATCATTAGGGTTTTTCAAAGTTTGATTAAAGTGGGTAATAATTATAATTTTTAACCATGCCATGGGGTTTTTCGGTCTAATAACATTTCAACACAAGGCAAAAACAAAATTATAGTTTTGAAATGTGTAAATTAAAGCACAAAAATTATTATAACTCTAATATATTTTTTTTTATGCAATATTGGATATTTCAATCATATAATTCAAATATTATACTATTATAATATCATATTATCATTTTTTCGCCGATGAATTATAGCTCATATGATATTACCTCCTCCCAAAACTTAAATTAATAAAAGAAATACATAATAAATAATTATATCTATGACGAAAAAAAATTAATTGCGTGGGACACTAACATAAAAAAAAATATTTATGATGAAGGACAAGGGAAAAAATTAATATTAGACTTGCTAAGAATTGAGTAATATGATGTTAACCCATGATTAGTGATCTTTCCGATAAGCCAAATCTTGGGTATGTGTCTTAATTGAACATCCATTTCATGACTAGTGATTAACAACAAAACTTTTGATTGAACCACTCATTACCACAAATTATATTGGCTATAATCTTGCACCATGAGACACATTCTCATATAGCGTATAGCATTCCTTCATAAAATTCTTCAAGTAACTAATTAACCATTATATTATATATATTATATATAGGTGAACGCTACGCTACCCTCTCTTTTTGAGAGGGTAATTTATCCTCTCTAGTTTATTGATTCACAATTAATTTAATAAATAATTATTTTTTAGAGTTTAATATATAATCTTATTTAAATAAGAATTTTTTATGATATTTTATATTTTTTTCTAAGAGATTAACAAATAATATAACATTTTCTTTTTTGTTCTTCTCTGTCGTAAAAAAGAAAAAGTATCATTTTTTCATTATATATGATCATTCTAAATCAAATTCAATGAAAATAGAAGATAGATAAGCAGTGATATACATTCCGACCATAAAAATATTATTTATTGAGTTAATTATGAACCAATACACTAGAGAGGATAAATTACCCTCTCTTTTCCATAGCATTCACCTTATATATATTATATTATATGTTTATCACTTTGCCATTTGGCATGCTAATATGCTATCTAACTTTTTATGTTAGTTTTCTGATGATTTTGCTTTCACTCATCATAATCATGAGTATATATATAAGTTAGTCAAATTATGAATACTTGGACTAGGTTAATTGTTAGATACATTATTTGTCATGTTCATATTATTCCATTTTATTTCCTCGTTCCCCCAAGTCTTCATTCCAATAATATAGTTTAAATTCAACCTATCTAGCTGGCTAGTTGAAACACATTGTTAGTTTTATTTGACTTATATATTATTATTATTATTATTATTATTATTATTATTATTATTTGATTATCTAATAAATGTTTAATTTTTTTCTTAATAATTTTTTATCAAGTGCGATCTCTTATACTAGTAAATAAAATTTTAAAAAAAAAATGTCAAAATAAATGTCTCATAACACAAAATATATTTTAAAAAGAACTTAAATGATAGAGGTAAAAAAATGTGTTCATATATTTTGGATGGAAAAAAATATTAAAATAATAAAGATAAAAATAGCCATATCTTTTTGTGATTTTATCTTAGAACATTCTCTAAATACAATATAAAATAAAATTACACAAATGTCAATATAGCTACATTTTCTTCGGAAACCACATGTACTATATATACACTCCGATCTTCTTTAAACTTTATCTCTCTTACTTTTTAGATTTATTAAAAAATTAATATATTATTTAAACATGTTTTAAATACATTATTTTTCAATAAATTTTAAAAAAAAATAAAAACACTTATTTAAAAAAAAACTACTCTTCTAATCGATCAGACATGTAAATTCGAACAATTATATAAATCTAAACAATTAAAATTTTATCATATATAATAATATATTTAGACAATTATAAATAAATTAGACCAATTATATCCTATTTAAATACATTAACTTTTTGATAAATTCCAACAACTATATATAATTTTTTTAATGTAATAATAAAGATAATTGGACCAAATCAGATAGATTGGTGTGGAATATAAATCACGCGGATAAAAGAGATATGATTAATGTGCAAAGACATTGCAAAGGTTGAGTACAATTTGAGTCCCTACCTATCAAATGAAAGTCTAACATATCGGCCATTTTCGCCATTTGTGCACCATTATCAAAGTTTAATGGTCCATGTACAAAAGACAAGTATGCGTCAAGTATGAACTTAAGGACTATGGTCCCCTACTAATTAATTAACCTCTTGAAGGAACAAATTTGGAAAATAAAAAAAAATAAAAAATAAAAATTATTGAACTATATATATGTGTGTGAGTCACATACAAACCTTTAATTTGTTGAAAGTTTGGCATCAACTTTCTGGTTTCTTATTTGGTTTGGTTTGGTTTTTGGAACTATACCTTTCAACTTTCTTTTACTAATATATATGCTTTTTGTTGGAGTTTTAGGGTCACAAATGCAAATAATTTATTTGATGCTATCTGGGGTTAGATATCTTTCTACATACACTTTTCAGGTTCAAAAGGGCATCACACAAAACATATTACCTAATAATATTATATTTAATTAATTACCAATAATATAATGATGATTAATAATTAATTAGTTTGTAAGTGAGATGCACATACACTCTAACTAATTATTTGGCCAACTATATATTAACCCTTGATTGCTTGTTTATTATATTATGTGTTTTTTTAAGGTTTCAATTTTTATATATATATGTATGTATATTATTATTATTAGTACAAGAGAATCTTGTACTACTAATGACATTTAATTAATTAATTAATTAAGTGCTATTGTGTATATAAATAAGAATGATTAATATTTTTATTTAGATAATGGATCGGAAATGGAAGTTAATTATTTTTTCTATCACACAATACCTCATTAATTATTAGATGTTAATAATATAAAATAATTTTATTTATTTATCCTGAAAATGTATAAAATAAAATTATTGTTTCAATTATGCTAGTCTACTCAATTCATAGTCCAAAATTTGACCACTTAATATGAAATTCAAGTAGCACATGCATGGTGTGTGTGAGACTGGTCAATAATAATAATAATTATAACTTTTTTTAAAATTAAAAAAAAAATACCTGGTTTGATTATATAAGTTCAAAACCGGTGCCATATTTTTTTTTTCAATTATATCTCCAATTCAGTAGGTCAAGTATTAAGTCATTGCAAATCAGAGCTATTCGAAGCTTTACTTAAAAATTTGTCATTGATTATTTGATCGTAAAATTCAAACTTTCAATACTTACTTAAACGACCTAATAAATTAACAATTAGATCAAATTAACTTAATTATAACCAGGCCAATAATAGTCTTTAATAATAACTAATAAAGCCCTAGATTGGGTTTCCAAAAACACACACATAATTAATTAATAACTTGATGAGTATCTGTTGTTTGCTTAATTATTAATTAATCAAATTAATTAATTTAATTAGTCACGGTGTACGAAACAGACTCAGGTGCAAAAGATGCGTATCAAGATTATAGATTACATACATCCACTTTGGCCTTTTATTAACAAGTTGTGTTTGGAATATGTCACCACTTCAATGAACTATTATTATTATTATTATCACAATCTGGAACACTCTCTCTGTTGTATGTGTTTACCATACAAAAGACAAAATTTTTAGTTAAGCCAATCATATCATTGCATCTCTATGACAAAACTAATAAACCATGCTTGCTGGCTTTCTTCATCGATAACCATAAATAAATAAAAATAACTAAGAGTATTTTTAAATTTATGTGTGTATATTACATACATTTTTTAAAAATTTTATACATTAATTTTTTAATTATAACAAAAATCAAACTCTAAATTTTTAATAATAAGAAGCATTTGAGTAGTCATATCTCTAACAATATATATTAAAAATGTATATAAAAAAAACTATTTTAAAAACTGAATTTAATTATCAGATTTAAAATAATATATATAGGGTTTAGATATGAATGGAGAAAAATACTAACACATTTATACACACAAATGAAGACAATTGTACATACATACAACTTTTTGAAAATAATTATTCAATTTTTTATAATGGATTTGAATGCCGACTAAAAATAAAAGAAAAAAAGATAGAAAACCCTGATTTATATTTTTTTTTAAAGAAAAACAAAACAAACAAAAAAATGTTTTTGGCTAGGTCATGCTTATAAATGCATGTTTACATATATGTGCTCATGCAATTTATTATCACTAAAAGGAAAGACATCATGGACTTTAATTAGTCATCATATCATCACTTCTTACAAGCTAAGATAAATCTTCCAAAATGTTCAAGTTGGTGACGAGGGATTATTCTTCTTACTTGGGAAATTGAGGAACCTCAAGAATGGGAAATATTTAAATTCTAATTTGGCTATGTTACACTTTATTATTATATATATTATATATATACCTGTATGACTACATGTATAGCTAAGAGTTGGCATATATATTGCCTCAGTCCAAAGTTTTTATTTATTGAATTATTTTTATAATTAAGTTTGGTTTTTGGATTACTCCAAACACACATATTATTACTTTAATTAATAAACATCTAAGTTCAATTTTGGTTCTTAATTTTTTAATAAGTAATTTTTTTAATTTATTATTTTACTATGACTACTAACATTGTTGAGTTTTGAATAATCTGAAAGCATATATAACCTTAAACTAGAAACAAGTGCTCTTTCCAAGCAATTTTTTTAATCATCATGTATATTACTTATTAATATCTACAACCAAATTTTTTTATTCATTAATAGGGTTAGTCTAATAATTAATATGATTTATCTTTTGTTTCTTTTTCCACCACTTTCAATTTTGTTATGTTTATTAGAATTTTTTTCTTTGTATGTAAAATACTGGAAAATATTTTAAACAATTAATAATGCCTTAAACTTAAATATTCCACTGGAATAATACCTGTAAAAAAGAAGAAAAAAAAACCCTAAAAAATATTAGTTATTAGTTGTCCCTCTATTTGGAGGTGCCTACCCCTACTTTCCTAAAATATCTCATGGGGGTTGTCTTGTTTCTCACCTCATCAACCTGGAATAAAAAAATTCAGATTTTTCCATACTTAAAGACCAACCCACACCACAAATGTAACATATCATATAAATAAATAAATAAATAATTTAATTAATTAAAATAATTCCATGGCAGAGTCCTAAGTCATAACCCAACCCAGGCTGTGTCTTTCTTCATGTTCAAGGATTCCTCTATCTTGCACTATGCACTAGGTCAAGCAACATCTTTTGTTCATGTAATACAAAAATTCATGTTTCGGCTTTTAGTTGTAAGTGTGATGATGATGATATATATATCATTTGCTGCTGAATCCTGTGATAGTGTGATCATTATATTTTCAAGATCTTTTTTATTTCCCCTCTGGGAATTAATTGCACCCCATGTGTTATTCTTGTGGTTTTGCATTTCCATGCTGACCACCAGATTGAAAGGATAATTATTATTTTTATATATTTCTAAAATATATTTGATATTTTGATGTGTTTAGGAGTGGTTAACTTTGGATTGAGAGAGAGTTAAGTCTTTGAGGAAAAAGAAAAGTATATTTTAGGGTAAATATTTCGAATTGAATATTTATTGGTCCAATTATATTCGTAAAAATGTCGAATTTGCGTTGAGAAAAATCTTAATCGCGGTTAACATTGTATGTGATTTAAAATTAATATTTTTATTAATTTTTTTATTTAATTATTTATAATATTGAAAATAGAAAAAATGGTTGTTAATGTTTATAAATTAATAGATTAAATATATTTTAAGAGTGAATATTATTCAAGTATATATATACCTGGAGTAAGATGACATGAGGAGAGTTGTTGGTATTAGAGAAGAATAGAGAATGAGGATAATTAAGAAAAGGCCAAACATTGCTCTATAATTATGGTTGTGACTCCAACAAGTACTTAAACTAAAACAAAAAGACAGTTTAACCTTTTGTAGAGCAGAAAAGGGTGTCTGAATCTACCTGGAAATTGAGGTGAGTTTTGTCTTTAAGACATGGAAAAGACACAATCTAACTAAACCGAAAAATAAAATAAATAAATAAACATATATAAATGAAATATGGAATAATAATTTAAACTATATAATTAAAAAAATTAAATTGTTGAAATAAAAAAGTGTGTGAGGTATGCAAAGTGTGAGGAGGGGATTCAAACACGATTGCCCAGAAAGGTTTATGTGTCTTCTCTAATTGGACAGATCTTATCTCATCTATCTCTCTTTTCTTTTTCTACATATATCTCTTCATTGGGAAATGAAGGCATCTATGGATATATTTTAATTATTTTTCCTCTTCATCCAAATTCAATTTCACAAAAATATTTAAGTTTAATTTTCATATATAGATAATAATAAATGTTTTATCAACCAATTAAATAGTAAGTATAAGAATTAATATTATTTTTATTAATATAATATAAGAATTTGTATATTAATAATTGATAATATAAATTGAATATAATTTAGTATTTATTATATATTCAATGTATAACTTCAACATTATTCTAGCTAGTTATTTATTTCCTC
>JASCZI010120871.1:62989-74596 GCA_036250425.1 Stylosanthes scabra | reverse complement strand
GGAATGGCCAAACACTAATAATTCAGGCAAGCACGTGATATAAACATTATTCTAATCTTCCATCTTGAATTAGAATACACATTTTGGAGATACTTGAATAATGAATAATTAATTAGACTTATGCATATACATATTATTATCACATACATACCGAAACCGATACAAAACAAATGAAGAAATGGACCACTGTACCCTTCGCCTTGGCTTCATTTTCTTTCTTACAACACATATTATCAATCACCACCACTCGACCTGAGGTACCAAAATAAATAAATAAAACAATCATTGAAAACTAAATTTAAAAAGTTCATCCTGAACTTTTTACTTATCCACATATATATACATATATTTAATTTTAATCATTATTAAACCAAAACAAGTTGATATTGATATGAGATTGATTTGGTTAGAAGCTATAGGAAAATAACCAAAATTTAACAATAAACCCTAAAGTCAATAAATTAATATTATATATTATTATTAAAATTATTAAAAAATTATTTATTATTTTCAAATTATATATACATTGCAAAATTAATCCATATCAATTTTTTTTATAAAATTTAATTTACGTGCATTAACAATATATAGAAACTAATATAAATACAAGATTAGAAGATAATTAATGTATGATAATAAAACTAAAAAAAATTAGTAAAAAGTTAAAAGGGTGAGAGAAATGGGATCCGGTGTGCAAATATATAAAAGAAAACAAAAGTGGGTATTTTTTTTAAAATTTAATTTGATACACATTAACCAATTTTACATGTACATTTAATTACGTAAAATTATAGCAACAAAATTAAATATTTTAATTTTTATATCGATCATATAAATTATAAATGATCATTAGTAGAAAAAATACAACTATAAAATATTTTATATTATTAATATATTAAAATTAAACTCTTTTTCTTTATATTATTTTGGCCGGCAAGGGATTGACGAAATTAATTGGGAATGAAGGAGCAGAAATATATATATTGATGATTACTTTGGTGTGAGAGGGAGAGGAAGGGCCACCACATCACTTGATTTGTTTGGCAATTTAGTAACATGGGTGTGTCTCTAATTAAACAAAATTATTTAATTTTATTTTTCAATATATATATGAAAGAGAATCTCATCCCCTTGAGATTCATACACATATACATGTTCGGCCCAATTCAGTGATAATAATTGAATTTTTATAATGTGAGTATGTCTCACGAAGTATAACCACACCTGTACAAAGTGTACACCTTATGCCGTGAATTCATACACCAATCATTGTTATTTAATTTCACTAATTATAAAATAAAACCAACACGAGTGCTAATAATACATATATATACATCATATACCCCACCCCCATAAAACATACAAGTCCAATGTCGTTAATCACTATTATATTAAGTACAGTGAATGGTAATGTTTAATTCGTCCACTTAATTTAATGTGTTAATACATAAAAACTAAATGAAAAAAGAGTATAAATAATAATATTACATGAACACTAGTGTATATCTGATCAAGCAGTATCAATTATTATTAACATATGATATGATATGATTATTATAGATGTAAATCTTATTTAATCATAAATTAAAGAGATCAAAAGAACAAGAAAAAGTGAAAACATATTTTTAATGATAATAATACTATATAAAAATAAAGAATTTTAAATAAGAAGGAGTTTAATTTTTATAAATTTATATTGCAAAATATTTTATACAATAATTTAATTATTAAAGTTATACTCTCAAATACTTTTGATGAAGTAATAAATTTAAAATGTTAATTTTTATTAATTAAATATGTAAAAAAAATTTACACACATAATAAGGCGCATGTGTATTACACAATCAAGTCAATTATGATATATTTATGTATAAAAATATATATTATTTTTATTTATTTTTAATATATATTTTATATTAATAATTAATTTAATAATTAGTTTTTTATACACGTAAGATATCAATATTGATATGAATTAATTTTGCAAGTATAAATATAGTTGTTGTTATCCTCCTCCACATAGTAGCACACTTTGCACAAATAAACTAGTAAACTAGAATCCATATATACAAAGTCATACAAAATACACTCCTCTATACCCTACTACTCTACCATTTCTCTCTCTCTCTCTCTCTCTCTCTCTCTCTCTAATTGTCATATCTATCTATCTTTGCAAAGAACACATAACCAAACTCCATCAAATAGTTCCCACAGTTTCCACACACACCCCCTAATCATAATCATCACCACGCCTTTCTCTCTTTCCAAAAACTAAATATATAACCCCCTTCCTTTCTTTTCTGTGCCCCTCAAACCCAACTCATAAGAAAAAAAAAGAAGGAATGTCTATAAACCACTACTCTTCTTCTACTTCCCCTATGGACCTTCAAGAAACGACACCGTTATGGTGGACTCAACAACACCAACACATGCTAATGGAGCCAATTCCAAATCACCACCACTACCACCACCATAATCATCACAATTCCCAAAACACCCCTCGCTTCTTCAACCTCAACAGCCAAGAAGCCGAACAAACCACGACGTCGCAAGAAGACGACGAAGAAGAGGAGCCACCGCCACCACCACCACGGCCACCGCCATCACAAGAAGACATCCAGGGAGGAGAAGACGGAGACGAGGACGAAGACGAAGGAGAGGGAGAACAACAAAAGGAGAGAATGTTCGAGAAGCCGTTAACGCCGAGTGACGTTGGAAAGCTTAACCGTCTCGTGATCCCAAAGCAGCACGCCGAAAAGTACTTCCCTCTAACTAATTCAGTTACAACAACAACTACTGAGTCAGGGACCGAGTGCAAGGGTTTGTTACTGAGTTTCGAGGACGAGTCAGGGAAGTGTTGGAGGTTCCGTTACTCGTATTGGAACAGCAGTCAAAGCTACGTGTTAACGAAAGGTTGGAGCCGTTACGTCAAAGACAAGCGACTCGACGCCGGCGACGTCGTTTCGTTCGAGCGCCACCGTGCGGACTCTCAGAGACTGTTTATTCGGTGGAGGCGCCGATCTTCTCCGCCGGTGTTGGCGCAAGTTAGTAGGGCTGGTGGCGGTGATGGCGGTGGTCATGTTAGTGTGAATAGTGACAAGAGTGGTGTAGGGTGGACTGGCGGATTCTATTGTGCGCACCCTTCTTATCCTGCGCATCATCTTCATAATCAGCACTTAGCATATCCACAACATGAGAGTAGCAGCAGTAGTCTTCATGCAGGTATGTGTGTTTTTCTATTCAATTTTTTTTTTAATTTATAAAATTTAATTTTGATTAAATGATTATGTAAACTTAGTTAATAACATAAAGCATAATTACTCTTAAAATATTAAGATTTTTTTTTTAAAAATTTTTTATTCAGAAGTTAAGAAGGTCGGATAATTTTTTTAAAAATTTTTTTGGAAACTCACTTATAACTAAATATGTTAAATCATTTAATGATTCTTAATAATTTCACGTGAAGCCGATTGTATATTAGTATTTACCTTATTTTTTATATATATATATATATAATTGAATATGTGCGTAAATTCTTAAATATATTAAAATTAAATTTAGAAAAATAGTATGAGTTTTTTTAAATATTCTCATTTTGAAAGTCATTTACTCTTTCTTCTTTAATGATTTTGTTTAGATTTATTTTTTCTTTAAGAAAGAAAAGTTGATTGATGAAGAGGATACACATAATACATGGTTAGGTAATTGGGTATTATGATTTTGAGAGGGATTCATTGATTTTATTGAATGAGTAGTAGTACTATCTTATTTTACCTAGCTTTTTCATGATTATTATTTGTTCTATTACTTTGTGATGATTTGTTACCTTGGCTTGATGATTGTCTCTTATTAAATCTTAAGAATGAAGCTTCCATTTTCGGTGCATCCAATTTGGTAATTGGCTTTTAGTTTTAGTATGATTATGATTATGATATATAATGTATGTCTTTTTTATGGGATAAGAACATTGTAACGAAGAAACTATTGTTTGTGCTAGGAGAAATGATGTTTATTATTTATGCAATGAGAAAGAGAGTAAGATATATAATAAAGAAAATATGATGAAATATAATTCACCATTTCCATTTCTCTTTAATTAGTGGTCTCTAATTAGTAATTACTATGCTCAAATTATTACACTACTTCTACTCTTGCAAATGAACGAGCTAGAATAATAATTCTCCCTTTTATTATTTTTTTTTATTGCTCCCTTTTATTATGTATTGCTCATTTCATTTTTTTATTTTTTTTAGAGTAAAATGAAAATCTAATAAGTAATTAGTAATATTTTTTTACCAAAGAAATATTAAATAAGAGATTCAAAACCGAAATTTTTTATTTAAAAAAAAGACAAATATATTTGAGCGACTAACATTTTCTATTTAGAACTTTTTTTTACAAGTAGATTATTATATAAATAATTACACTCTCATGGAAGTGCGTGGAGGTTACCTTCCAATTACTTGGGAAAAATGTGAGCTTAATAGAACTTATAACCCTTTTGTTTTGATTTGACCAAACTACCCCCGTGAAGAATACGCGCCCATTTCTTAATTCATGAACATGAAAACAATTTTCTATGTTCCTTCTTGGTACTTTTCTTTCTAACCAAAAGCTTTGCAGGTTCAGAAAACTAGGCGGTGCCCTTCAATCTGTTTCCATCACTTCATCCTCATCACAATCAAAATTTTCATTCCACTAAAAAAAGAAATATTTTTTTTCAGTAAAATAAAATAACCTAAACAAAATTTCCAATATATTTTTTTAATTAGTTTATTATTAAATAAGCATTTGGATTGACATGTGCACGTGTTTGAAATGGTTGAAGTAGGGTCCCAAGGGAAGAACCAAAAGATGAGAGGAATCGGGAACTGTTCAAGTTCAAGTTCGAAGGTACTTAGGTTGTTTGGGGTGAACATGGAATGCCAACCTCAACATGATGATGATTCTCAACCTTCAACAACAACAACAAATTCAGATAATAATACCCAAAATCAATTTTACTACCATAATTACTATCATCAACCTTCTAGTAATAATTCTCACCCTAATCACAATCACATGCTACCTCATCAACAATCATATTACTATTAATTAGCACCTTAATTAATTATTAATTAGCATATATACTATGTATGCTAATGTCATCACCCCCTTTGATTGGATTGGATTTGCTTTGATTTTGATTTTTGTTTTTTGGGGTATGCTTCAGGTGTAAGATATAACTATATGTAATCTTTATCCGGTTAATTAGTTATGATTATGATTATTATTATTATTATTATTGCTAGTTATTTTATTTTGGTGTCTATTATTACTAGTTATTTAATGATGATTTCATTTAGTCATTAACACATACATGATTATTATTATTATTATTATTATTATTATTATTATTAATAGACACTATATTATTTATTGATCCACTTTATTATTTATTAATTATGTACAAAATATAAGTAAATTGAATTAGTTGAGATGATATGTGATTTATATTTTAATTAAAATATTTTAGGTTCAAATTCTATAAATATTTTTTTAATGAATTATATATAATAAAAAGTACTTTTTTAAGAATTATTATTATTATTGGGTCATGTTGTTCAAGATTATGGAGTATCTTTCTTGTCTTAAATTAGGGGGATGCATAAAGATGCAAGTGAATTATTTTATTTTCTATGGGATCTTGATGTTTTGGTTCAACCCGACATGTCAATTTATCTATATACCAAGGTGCGAATGAATGGGCATGTTCCCAATGTTGTTTATTAATACTATTTTTCTACGTAGTACGTACGAGTATTATATAAGGAAGGTATATATATCAGTGTACAAAAACTATATATAAAGACTCTAATAATGATATTAAATTAAACTAAGTACCTAAATTAATAAGTATTAGTATATATAGTATTAGACTTAATGATGAAGATCGTCCATTTGGTTATGGTCTTATGGAACTTTGTCTATCGATCATCCTAATAATTTGAGTCATGTGAAGTTAAGAATTTTGTTATCACTAATCTTAAAAGGAATGCTGATTAAGATTTTTTCCTAATAAAAAGAATTATTAATATTTGGAATAGAAATATAGAAAATTTAAGCTATGACTATATATAAACCATATTTATATATATTGTCATTGAAAATTTCAAATAAATAAATATATATTCTTTATTTTGTAGTCACACAATTTGAGAGATTTTTTATTTGTCTTGACATTGTAATATTAAAAAATTGGAAAAATGCATATATATATTGAAAAACAATTATGCAAACACATTTATATTTGACCCTTCACATTGTTGAGGTCCATCCTTCAACTAAAAATAATTATTTATCATTTTGAGCTTATTTTGGATGTTGTTTTTGCAATACAATTGACTTATATCCCTAAATAATAGATTGATTTTGTCTGTTATTATCTTTAATTAAGTCAACCAAAGGCAATTATGGCTTTATGGTAGAATGAACCTTAGCTCACTCATATAGTCAAATGTTAACTTATATTATGGTTAACATTTTTTTTTTTTGGTTGAGTTGGGTTAGCTATTAATAATGAGCTACTATTATATATTAGGGATAAAGGTTAATTAATTAATCTCTTGTACTAGTTTTTTAATAAACGTTGGATTACTTGAACCAACTAAGTGATGACAAAACTTATTGATTAAATTGATTAAACCAACTTTGAGGTTATTTTTAAACAACTTAATATATATACACATGTCCAATTATTCAAACTAAATGAGAAGCCTTAAATCTTAATGGGTTTACTCTATTGACTTTATAATGGATGGCAAGATCATACTATAATTTTTGTGGGCCTTCAAAAGCTTTATAATCAAGCATCATAATTATACATAATTAATAGAAACATCTTTAAACGGTTTATTTCCTTTTCCCAAAACATAGTTGAATTTTTATTTAAAATATCCTTCAAATGCCAAACACATTTGGTAAATATGGAAGTCAACTAGCCATTCTCTTGGCATCTTTCCATTTTGGAAAAGCTACTACTATATATAAATAACTAGTGAAATCTTTATGGATATAAAAAAAATTAATAGTTCTTCTACATATTAATTGGATAAAAAATAATTATTTCATTATCTTGAAATTAAAATATTTGTCTCCTATATAATTTGAGTTTATTTCAGTTATTGGATATTTGATTTGTTTAAATAAAATTTTAATTAAGTTAAACATATAAATAATAGCAACATATATTATAAGAATTTTATTATCTCATTAAATTAATTGAAATAATATTATAAACTTTAAAATTATAATCCAAAAACAGCATAGTAGAACATCTTCAATTGCCTAAAATTGCTAGTGTGTCATCATCATCATTTATGATTATGAATTAAGTATTAATGATGTTGTCCAACCAAACATGACCATAACACTTCACAAAAGGTCATGACTGTAAATAAATATAAATAAATAAATATAATAATTATTAGAATATTATTTATTTATTTACATGATGAATTTGTTGTGAAAAACAAAGGTAGCAGGTAATGAAAAAGATTATGTGTGTGGAAGTGTGTGATTGCAACAGGATGTCAACCAGATGAGATGAGATGAGAAATAGCCGAGGATAAAGATATGTGGATGTGACATTCATGAATTGACCCAATTATTATTATTACTAACATCTAATTTTGTCACTTCTTCCTTTTAAACCGTGCCTAAAAAGAGAAATGAGATAGATGTATGCAAGAGGAGGAAAATTAAGAATGTTTTAGCAGTAATAAGTTACAAGTCTAAGTTTATTGTTTAGAGTTAATATTTAATTATTTCATGAAACTAATAATCATCCGAAAAAAAATAAATCGATATAAAAAGAGACGCACAACTAATTATATATAATATATCTTTTCGTAGAAGAGTTTTTTTATTAGATAAGTATTATATAAGTTGTTTTATTTGTTTCATGTTAAATAATTAACAAAATTCAAATTTTAAAATTTTATCCTATAAACCCTAATGTATTCTAATAATAAAATTATTTACAAAAAAAAATTTAAGTTAATAAGAGGAATTGTATAAATAATTATAATATTACTTCTAATAAGATAACAATATATATATTTTTTCTTTAAAAAGGACTTGGTGATGGCCATTTTAATCTCATTAGCTAAAGGAAGATTAAGCTTGTTTGCCACATAATTAAGTTAATTAATTTTGATAAAATGGATAATTAAATTAAAGGAATTAAAGAACATAACACAAGAAATGGAAAGAAGAAAAGAAATTAAATTCCTTGGGTTTGAGAGACACACTATTATAATAATAATAATAATAATAATAATAATAATGAGTTTTTTTCATGATAAAAGTATAATCTATTTATAATAGATATTACATAAAAATGTAATATTTTATTAAAATAAAAAATTAATA
Organism: Stylosanthes scabra; assembly: GCA_036250425.1. NCBI lineage: Eukaryota > Viridiplantae > Streptophyta > Magnoliopsida > Fabales > Fabaceae > Stylosanthes > Stylosanthes scabra. The sequence goes on along the minus strand of JASCZI010120871.1, from coordinate 66,184 downwards.
ATAAAAATTAAACATAAGTCATATATTTAAAATTTTTTATCTAGATCTGGTCCATGATAATAATAATAACAACAGGAAAATAATAATAAGTGAAGAGAAGAAGAAAAAGGAAGGTAAGAAAAGCAGAAAAGATAAGAAAGTGCAGAGAGGGGGGGGCAGAGAGTAAGGTATGGTGTGTGGGGAGGTACCATTGGCCCCATTCACACACTGTTTTATGACGTCATCCAAGTTCCATTTTTGAGAACAACTTTTTAAAGTCTTTGTTGTAAATCACTTCTACTATATTATTGTGGAATCTACTTCCCCACTGTTGGGATTCTCCCCCAAGATTTTACACAATGTCAATACCCACCTTCACTTCAGGGTAATAATAATAATAACAATATTATAATAAAATAATATCAAAGAGATAATAATATAAAATTATTATATTTATTAATTTAAAATTCATAATTATATATTTATAATATTTATAATTATGGATGTATAACATCTAAAATTATTCATCTATTATATATAACAATAATTAAGAATTATAAATAATAAAAAAATGGATTATTTTGACCTATTTTGTTTTTGTCTCCTAGACATTTTTCTTTTTATATTTCTTTTGTTTTGTATTCCAAAATGATGTTTTTTTAATGTGTATTTTAATTTATAAATAATTACAAAGAACATAAAATGAATATATTTTCAATAACTTCTAAATTAATATCCTTTGCTATTATTGAACAAAATATATGAGAATTAATTATAGTTTTATTTATAAAAAATGTGTACATTATATGTAAAGAAAAACATACATAAATAGGATAAGTGCATGAATATATATCAAATCAATATGAATATATGGGAGGGCATGGTCGTGCTAGGTAGTCATATTTGTGTGCTGTTAATTTGGTCCTGCTTGGTGGGTTGTTGAAGGTGGTGGATGTGTGAATTTGATTTGATATGAAATGATATGATGATGATAGATAACACACACCAAGATTCATGTAGCAAATATAAATACAAACCATGCCTTAGCTTCTTCCATTTTACAAACACTTTCCTTCATGTGCTCAATCTGACATCTTTAATTTGAGTGATAATTCCAAGTTCACAACAACATTATTTATTTGAACATTAATTAATTCATTAGCTTTATCTTTTTTTGCTGCGTGCCACAAAGCAGCTGCTACTAAATTATGACAATAATACTAGACTAATTAATATCATACCTCTCAATTCAGAAACTAAATTAAGTCATTTGTTTTAATGTTAAAAGATTTCAACCTAGATATTCAATTTATTATTATTATTATTTAGGAAACTCCTTATAAGTCATACATATCACTTTAGACTATTTATTGTCTATTAATTAGATTAATCTTTTATTTTAATTTCAATTCATGGCGGCTCTATTATTGAATTATTATTAGATACTCTAAGAATAAATAAAAATTAAAAAATTATTTTCTTCAATTAACTCATTTCATATATTTTAAAATAATTTTATTATAAATGCTTATTAATAATTTTTTATTTAAATAACACATGATCACAAGAGTTTTTATTCACGTATCTAATAATTTTTCTTGTGGAATTTTATTGCATATGCTTTAATTGACTTATTTATTTAAAATTCATCACTTCAAATAGTAATTAAGAAAATATGAGTTACAACATAATAATAATAATAGTAGTGTGTGTATATATAATAAATAGCATTTTATTTAATCTTTTTTTCTTTTTATTTAAATGATGGTGATGGCGGTGGTGAGAGACAAAAATTATATAAGAGTGTTGGTTACATGCTTATCTTAATTTGTCATCAACATTCAAACATGTGAATGGATGAAAGTCATGTATGCATAGATGGAAATGCTAAATAAGACGAAATTTAATACAACCATGTCAACAATATAATTTAACAAGCCATATATATGGTCCCCTCCTCCATTGTTTTCTTGCCACATCTGTTTCTATGTCCTAACAATTTCTGTATTTTTTTATATTAAAATTTAAATTATTATTGTATATATACATCAATAACAATATAAACGAATTTTTCAAGATAAATCAATCATATATTTATTATTGTATCAATAAAAAGTAATTAATTTCAAAATTCAATGCTTAAAAAATTATATAAATATATTAATTTAATTAAATAATTATGTAAAATTATTTAAAATAGTACATTATTATTATTATTATATGAAAATTAAATTCATATAATAATAATAATAATAGTCCTATGTATTTATAAGCATCTGCAATACCATAAGCAACACGCAAGAAATTGAAGGAGGAGCAGAAAAAAAGGAGAAATGTTAACAAGAACACAAGGTGAGGGGTGAAATGTTTAAACAAAAATAGGAAAAAGTGAAAATAAGGCCAAGAAACAAAAAAAGGAGACAAAGATATATCCTTGGAGTAAGCAAAGAATACAGCATATCAATCCAAGGAAAATCTTAACATTAATGCTACATTGGATTGGAAGAAATTGACTACTTCATCCTTTTATCTACTTATATATATACTGTATGTCTGTGTGTGATTGATTCAAATTAAACCTTCTACTAATTCTGACTTTGAGTAATGATTCATTTTGAGATTTTATTATCATGCATCACGATTTGTGTAAATATATTATTTATTTTATTGGTTAAAATATGACTTATATTAATATGGTTTTAATATCACTTCTTTAAAAAAATTTAAAAAATATATGAATAATTATATTTCTGAGATGTTCTTCATGGAAAAAAATTTTCCCTTTTTTTTATTGGACTTGTAATTAATTTTTTTTTTTAATTCATCAAACATTAAACTTAAAAACCTTTGATCATAGAAGCTTTATATTATATTATGATACTACTTCTCTAAAAAAAAATTAACGTACCGATAAAAAGAGATATATAAATAATAATAATACGTGTCAAGTATAAAACTATAAATTTAGTACACAATATCAAACCCTAAATAACTGTTAATCATGATCAAATTATATTATTTCAAAATTAAGTTTTTAAATATTTTAAGACATAATATAAGGATATTAAAATAGCAAAAATAAAAACCCTAAATTTTTCTATCATAAAAATTCGAATACCATATATAACAAAACTATATATATTTTAAAAAAGAAAAACTTAAACTAATAAAAATACATAAAAAATAATTATATATCCAATAATAACATTGCTAATT
>JASCZI010120871.1:26522-54013 GCA_036250425.1 Stylosanthes scabra | reverse complement strand
CTGTCTTCAGAATTGCATGTAACTTGCCTCAATACTTTCAGAAGTTGTCAGTCTTGACCAGATTTTCTCCTTATCAATAGCTTGCTGCAGTTGCTTCTGAGCAAGATTCACCCAGAAAACAATCTCTTCTGAACCCCACTCATCTTTTGCTCTACAGGATGCAGCTCTCGGCCCAAAATGAATGAGAAATTCTCTGTGCAGACCAATATCCTTTATTGAATTATAAGCTTGGCTTACAGGAATTAGACCAGCCAGCATATCCATCAAACTACCAGTTATCTCTGTGATCATGGAAAAGAATTGTGAACAAGAAACTTTTGCCGGGCCAAGTTTAGAGACAACAGCAATGCATGTTAGTGCAAGCAGGAGAAGCGATGTGTCACTTGCACTGCTTGAACCCATACTTTTTCCATTCCTGGGAAATTGATTAACAGATAAATTATGTATTTTATCGAAAAATAAGAACAATGAAAGTCAATAGCTCAACATATAAAAATGCAATGTTGAGCATGAACATACAAAGCAGCGGTGGCAGTAAAGCGTCCATCCCCTTCAAACTTATTAACAAAGGACGCCACAACAGCTGGAACCTGCTCAGACCAGAACCATTCATATGCTCCAGGCATTTGGGTTGATAATTTTTCTCTAATTAAACCCTCCAGGGGAGCAGATAGCCTCAGCAAACTGGGTCAATGCCATGGTCAAACAAATTAGGCCCAACACAACTATAGAGTAGTACAACATATTGAAATTAAGCAAGTCACAGGAAGCAGGGTGGAGAAATAACAATTAACTTGGCAATAACAGTATACAAAACTAGCATCATTAGGTTCAAGCAGCCAACCCCAACAAAAGGGAAAAAAGTTTGATTGTTGTTCTTGATATTTAGAAGTCACAAGTATGATATAAAACTTCAACATTGAAGGTATAAATCAAGTCAGTAGCTACTAAAGTTAAAACACAAATCCATAAATTTAAGACACTAGCTATATATATTACTACAGTTCTTCACACAAATTCAAGAATAGAATTTCTATTACCCTCTAATAAATAAGCCTGACTTGTTTATCGTTTGCTGTCTAAAACAAAAGAAAGAAATAACTAATGGACCAAAAGCCAAAGCAACAAGCTACCTCCTTTGAACAAAGACATTGACATTTCTGTCGTTGCTGCCATCTCTTCGTGATGAAATTTCACTTGCCGCATGCAGTAAGGAGAAAACAGCAGCCTGAATGAATTAAACCAATCTGTTTCTTAATTTGTCATAAATTATAGAGAAATTGAAACAGGGGCTTAAGTGAAATATGACCAATAGCATAGTAACATTTCTTGTAGCGAAGACAATAGAAGAAACATTCCCCAAATTCATTCATGATGAAGCTCATCCAAATACACATCCACTCTAGATATAGGCACATAGCTCAAAGATTATGACCGGAAAGAATAATCAATAATAGGTTCAATCATCTCTGATATCTATGTACCCAAGTGTTCATATAAAAATAACCATACTTGGACATTGCCAAACGTCACAGCATGCTTATCTCAGATTGCAACAAAGGCATGCAAACTAAAGCCTACACTGACACTTTTCCATTTACATTTCATCTAGCAAGCAGTTGTCTTGTCTATCCATGAGTTAATCAACAAAATTACTTGGCGTCAAAAAGGATGCCCATCAAAATTCATGGTTTACACAGGATATGAACCAAATAATACCACGAAAAAGTTCATGACAATACCTGATATGACACTGCCTTGACCCATGCATTTTGGTCTACTCCAAGCCAGGCAGTTGAAACCCAGGATACTCTTGCAAACGCATTATGCTCTTTAATAGCTAATTCAAAAACCCTGGCAGCATCATATAAAGCTTGAACAAGTCCATCACAGAAGTCTCCATCTTCAAGTGAGCTATTCAGTTTCACCCTCATTTTCTCGAGGTCTGTACTGGTGCTAGATTGAGGACTCCCATTGACTGTCACACCATCATCAGCTGAGGCAAATGGGAAGATGCAAGCCCTCCGCCTTGGTTTGGAAAATGTTATATAGCACTTCCCACAGCCCATTAAATCAGTCTCACCATTCGACACAAAAAATTGTCGTATCAGACAGCCCTTTCTTGAATTACCCCATTTACTTAGTAGTAAACAACGCAAACCCGATACTTTTCTGCCTGTGCAAGGGGAGCAATTTGAAGGCCAACAACTTGAAGAGCTGCAAAATATATTGCAATCAGATGAAAACAAAGGACCAATAGTTCAACCATACTATTTCATTCGTTGACCCAATCTCTAAGGGGTGTGTGTGTTTGAATTAATCATAGCTTAACGGGAAATTCTTTTAACAAGAAGAATTTTTCAGTTTAATTTAAGGTGGAAACTCACATGCGGAACCGTTAGATCACAATTTAGTCAAATACGTCAAATCATGTAACGGTGTTTAACAAGTAACTTCACATGAAGTCGACTGCACCTGAGTATTCACCTTAATTTAAACAAGCACCAACTCTGATAACTGTAACTGTATAACCAAAGCGCCACCAAATAACTGTGCCATCTTAACTTGACAAATTAACTAGCATAATACCACACAATCAAAATCATTACCTACTAAAAAACAGAAATTTTAAAGTAAAGAAAAAAGAACTTGCAAAGCAGTAAGCACTACACTACACTGCACGACAGTACACCACCTATCATGTACTCCAATTATTTTCCACTAGCTAAATTCAAATCATGCTCAAATAGAGTAAAATCCAGAAAAAGGTAAAACGAAATGAAACGCAAATTGCGATTCAAAATTAGAGAGAATTGAGATAAGACGAAACCTAGAAGAGGCAAAAAGGAAACCTAGCTGGCCGGAGAAGTGAATCAGCAAAAAAAACGAAGCAGGAAAGAAAATAATAAGATGAAAAGAGAAACGAGTTTGAGTTCACCTCAGAGAAAGGTAGTTGTTGTTAGCGTTGAATTTGAGCGCCATCGCCAAATTGATTGAGCTTCTTCGGTGGCGGGAGAGAGAGAGAGAGAGAGAGAGAGAGAGAGAAGGGGAAAGCCGGAAAGAAGAGAAGAAGAGAAAGAAAGAGAGAACGGTGATGACGTGGCAGAGATGGGTGCTTTATTATCCGAACTATTCCGAAGACGTGGACAACACAAAAATCACAAGCACACTGAACCTCCCTCTAAAGCCTCAAGCTCCATAAATCTCAATTTCTTTTTTTTTTTTTTCTTTCTTTTTTGGTGTTTGCATAAATCTCAATTTAGTTAAAAATTTTAAATATCAATTTATTAATTTTATAAAAAAATTTGATATTATAATTTTACATATTGACCTCTATAAATAAATTATATTAGAAATTTATAATTTTATACTTTTAGGAATAAAAAATCTCTTATGATCGAAAGAAATAATGTCATATGAATTATAATTTATCAATCTATTTTATAATTTTAGATGAAATTGAATTATTGCTCCAAACATTTAGTTTCATAAGTTCAACTAAGAATTAAATTGATTGAAGAAATAATTATCTGTGAAATTAGACATACCAATTTTCAATATATTTTTTTTGAAATGATAATAAATATTATATTATATTTTCTGAAAAATTGTGGTCATGCTAATAATAGAAACTCTTTTTTTTTGGGTCCGGATAATAGGAACTTGGATTTGGAACTTTAGCCTTTTGTTTCAAAATGTTTTATTAGTGTTTGTTTTATTTTTTTTTTCCTATCTCCATATATAGAGAAAGAGAAAGCCTTATTATAGGTTTTTGTAACTACGGCTTCAACAAATTTCCAGCCCAACCCAATGAAGTTGAAAATATTGGACCACTTTATTCTTTTTTGTACAAAAAGTGTATCTGGATTTGGTAATTGTTTCGGCATTAAAAAAAAATTATTATATTGTGTCAAAAAAAAAATATTATATATTATTATATTATAATTTTATTTTGTATGCAATACCAAAAAAAAAAATATTTTGTATATGTTTAGCATATAAAATAATTACATTCTTAATCAATATAACTTATATTTAATATTATTATATTATAAAATAATTTTCTTATCCTTGACCCCTTTCATCCACCAAAAACCTATTTAAATTTTAATTTTGGCACAATTTTTCAATTTTAAATAAAATACATTTGAAAAATTATAACTAATAATTATTTGCAAACTGTTAAGTGTTAACTAGTGCGTTAAAAATTTAGGGCAACTGTTACTTAAATCATTGGAAATATGGAAAGATAAATTATTACAAAACTTTAAAGTCCAAAATAATAATAATAATAATAATAATAATAATAATAATAATAAAATTTTATGCATGTGTTAATAGGGGAACATTATTACAAGATCTGCCGCTTAGAAAAGGAACTTGGAAATTGTGGTCCAATGCAAGGTTTATTCAATTATATACAATGATGATATGATATGATATAAAATACGAAAATTATACGGTGCGACATACCAATATTTCACCGCTTTTTAGTCGTTGATTTTAATTGATATTAATTATAAAATCAATATATAGTTAAGATCAACGGTTAAAAGTATTGGAATACCGATATGCCGCAAAATATAATCTTTCTATAAAATAATAGAAATTAAACTTAAGAAATATAAACTGATCTCTAGTATATGGTAAAATTCTAAACAGAAGACAAAAGTATTCAACATCATTTTAGTTTTATTTAATATAAAAACTGGATGTTTAAAATATATATTAATCTTTTCATTTTCTTTATGTAATGAAAAGATTTTTGTTTATAATTAATAAGTAATACTCTAAAGACACTTTTAATAAGAATTTTAATAGATAAATTCCATTTTATATTGAAAATTGAAAATTTGTTGTTTTTGTCAATAGAAATTTCTATATTAAAATAAAAAATAATGTTAGGTAACTAATTTTTTAGCCAACATTAACTAGTTTCATTTAAATAATTTTATTTGTCTTAAATTCTATACTCTAAATCCTAAACTCTTAATTCTAAATCCTAAATTATAATCATAAAATTAGCTAACATTATTAACAAAAAGTTAGTTCTCTATATTTTCTCTAAAATCAATTATTATAAATTTTTAGTTACATTTGAATTTTCTTATAAAAATATTATTTGTAAATAAATTTCTTAAATTGTACTTTTAGGGTTGGTAACCGACAATTTGAAATGAAAATAAATATTCAATTCCTCAGAAGAACAAATGAAGCCACTCATGAATATAGAAGTTCACATCGCAACCACTCATACTTCTTCTTTTTTCTCAGTAGTGATTACAATCAACTATTCATACATAGAATTTTTTTTCATATATAGATGATCATAGTTCCTATATGATATGATAAGCTTGGAAATCAAATTATTACTTCAAATGTCATTTTCATCACGTACATAAAATAATGGACCTTATCTTTCAAAATCAAATACTATACATATGTGTATACATAAAAATCATAGCTAGCTATCATAAAAAAAATATTTAAAATTTTATAATTTTTTATTATCACTTTAAAATTTTAAAAAAGTATAAATTAATATGTATAAATTTACATAAATATATAATCAATAGTTGTGTTTTTTTCTAATGTAGTAACATTTTTATTCAAAATAATGCTAGGGACCGCTCAACAATGGTGACGATTTGGACGGTTTTCTATCAATAAATTAAAATTGGAGTTATTAGAATTATATACATATATTGGCTCTATATATTTTGGATATCATAATGATGGTCCCTACTACATATGTTAAATTAGGTTTATGGCATGACATTAGCATGGCTGTGATGGTGAATTATTTCAATAAAGAAAGAAATCTAGAAATTAGAGAAGTTTGTTAATTACTATTTTATTGATTAATTGTGACAATGCATATAGCTAGAAATAATGTTCTCATTATTAATAGATTATTATTATAAATCTTAGAGTCTTAAAATAGGTAAAGTATAATTTATATGGCTAAGCTCGTAAAAAGTTTCAAAAATACTCCTAACATTTAATTTGATTTAATTTTATTCCTAACACTTTTAATTGATTTCAATTTTATTCTTAATTATTGAAAATTTTACTCTTAATATTTTCAATTTGTCAACAATTAAGTATAAAATTAAAATCAATAAAAAACACTGAAAATAAAATTGAACAAAATTAAACATTAAAGTTATTTTAAAAACTTTTCATAAAGATTAGGAACATAAATCATACTTTACTCGCCTTAAAATTAAATAAGTACACAGGGATCATATACATGTGACTCACGATGTGTATTAATAATAATATCAGTGAGGCTCTTAATAAAGTTATATTAATTATTTATATTTATATATATGATGATCCCATATTGCTCTCCCCAAAACCAATTAAATCCTATCATGTTCTCAACAAATTATTTTTCTAGCTATTATAAATTTTTTTCTTCAATATATTATGTGATCTGAAATTTTCATGATTAATTAGAAAATAGAATCTGTCTTCCTTTTATATATAAGGCAATGTTAAATATATAATTTAATAATTCACCAATTAATGATTGATCGATTATTAATGAAAAATAAATTAAATTAAAATTCGGAAAATTTTGTAGTGCATAAGTATAGTGAATTGGAATCTCAATCATATATAAATTTATTATTTATTCACCTTATATTCCATATTGTTTTTTTTTTAAATGACACACGTATCATCGTGTACCTCGTGCACAAAAATAATAATCATAATAATAGTCAAAAGAATACAGAGGAAAACATATGTACAATTTATATAATTAGCCACTGTACTTTATTTTGCCCTAGTGATTTTGACTTGATGATGATATTTCAATTAAAGAATTGTGCATGTGTGTATAATGCTTTACATGCTACAACGATTTTCATATTTTTAATATATATTACTGGCCTTATTATTATATTGTCGTATAGATTTTTTTTTTTTGGAATAAAAACAATATCATCGATTTGCCAACAAGAATGGATACAAATCTCTCAAAGTTTGGACTGAATTATTCCAAGATAAATTAAAACTGGTTTATAGTAATTTTTTAACATATAAATAAACTTCTATGTTATTTTAAAATTACTTTTCATCATTATTGATAGCACTATATGAACACTAAAAATTAATCGCAAAATCAATTATGCGTGCAGCAAGTGGTTGAGTTCAATAGTTCCATTATTGATTCTAAAGATATAGTAATATGGAGAAGACAAAATTGTTTCAAGCACCGACAGAATCAGAGGCGCCCCTTGTTTCAAAGAGGGGGGCGGGTTATTCACATTTCATTTGATGGTCAAAGGCGAAGGCTTCTGCCCTTCCATCCCTTGGATAGATAAAGAGGCAGAGCTTTTGATTTTTTTCATGTTGTCAGTATAAAATATATATTAAAAATAATACATAATTTATACATAAATATACTGTGAGTTAGTAGCTGCTTTTTATACGATATATTTTTATAATTTTATTGGGGTATCGAATAATGCCCAAATCTCTGTAACTACAAATTATATTTAAAAAGCCAATAATAAATTAAAGTATACTTTTATATATAGAAGATCTCTAATAAATAAAAAGTTTATAGTGGATGAGCTGTAACTTATACGGTATTTTTTTTTTAAAGATTTTGAGATCCAACCTTTTGTAGAAAAGAAAAATGAAATAAAGATCTATAATTTATTTCTTTCAACTAATATATTTAGTTTTTCATGGTTTCTCAAGATATTCTCAACCCGACATCGAAGACTAATTCTCTGTGGATTTGAGCTCTATTTAAAGATTTGTTGCTGGTACCGAATTGTTTCATGTACAAGGCGAGATTCAAACCTCTGACACTTACTTAACCGGACTAGTGAGCTAACCACTAAACCAACTCAAGTTGGCTACTAATATATTTAGTTAATTTTATCATCCATATACATTGTTAGTTATTAATGTGATACAGTGTCAACCGTTGTAATTATTATTAATTAATATCATATGGATAGGAGGGTTTCTTAATTATTTAACCGTCGTGGAGTTTTAGTTTATTATTATTAATACACATTTATATATAAACTACCATTGGTAGGTTTAATTTTCTCTATATTAATATACATACATAAAAAGTAATAATACCATATTGATGACATGTATACATCAGTATTAAAATGAGTTTAATTAATTGGTCAAGCAAATCAAAAATGAAATATTTCTTCTCAACTCTCATCATCAATGCAAAAACTTATAAATAAAATATTATTTAATGATTATTTATATAATATAAGCGTCTAGTAATTAACTCATTAATCTGTTTAAATAAATATTTAAGTTCGAATTCTGTCTTGTGTATGTAGCAATCTATTTATCAGCAATAAACTCTTAAATATAGTTCAAATTTGCGATGAATTAATACTTGATTCGTCGAGTTGACTTTAATTAGAATTTCATTTTATACATGTAGCAATTTATTTGCTAGCGATAATTTCTTAAATATAACTCAAATTTACGGTGAATTAATACTTGGTCCGTCGTCGTGTATATATATATATATAACCTAGCAAGTGGGACTCATGAAAGAAAGATGCATTTTATTCATAAAAACGTCATGTTTGGGAGAAAATAAAGTGTAGACGGCAATGCTTCGGTCACATTTTATGTCCACTTTCAAGTGTATGAGATGATTACTAATTAAAATATTAAACTAGTTTTTCATTTTTAATTATTAATACTAATTACTAATATATGAAACATACATGCATTTTGCTTAATTAATTTTTTTAATTGACATAGTAGTTACAAGGTAGAAATAAAATAATCCATAAAAGTTGCTTTAAAAAATTACATGGATAGTGAAAGAAGTTAAAGGCTAAATGAAAATATATAGAAAAATTAGACATCAAAATTTTCATTTTTCTTACAAATATATATATTTACATATCTAAAAGTTCATGATTTTTCATTTTTTTCTTAAAAAACTAAGTAAAATAGTTTCAAATTGTAATATTTCTTGAAGAAAAAGTTAGTAATAATAATAAATTCATCCTATAAATTTTAAAAAAAATATCCTATATATGGCCAATTCAGATGATGTATAATGTATTCATTGATATAGAAATATTGTTGTAAAACAAATCAACCTCAGGAGGAGGGTCACTATCGGCCTAGCTGGTCCAACAAAAAAAAAGTTAGAATTGAATAAGACAGAGATTAAGTTATGAAAGCAAATCTTTTGGGATTATTATTAATTAAGGAAAAATATAGGTAATAAATCAGCCAACAAAAAATATAATATCCATAATTATTGTTTATAGAGTGCTCACAATAAAAAATCAAACATCCAAAACATAAAACAATAAAAAAATAAAATATCCGAAACCTATAACAGAACATCAAAAACCTAAAAAATAGAACATTTAATATAAATTATTGATTAATATTGACTAATTTTTTATTAGTTACCTAACATTGTTGATTAATTAAATCCATTATCATTGTTTTTCTTACTTATATTATTCATTTATAGTAAATTTAGATGTCATATTATATTTTCGCACTTATTAATAAATTTATACGTAATCACAGAAATAATAAAATATAACATAAAAATATTGATTTAGTACAAAGAATTTGAATAATAAGAATTTTTTTTTATTTGGAATGATACATGTACTCATGTACATGTAGTGATACCGATCCATTTAATATATATATTATTCAATTTGAAAAAACTTTTGTGTTAAACTTTAAAATTTGAAGACGTAATATACTCAAGAAAAAAAATGAATTGAAGGTGTTGTTTGTCTTCTTGTGTATAACATATATATTCCCATGTAGCAGGTGATGAAGCTACATCACTATACATCCATGGCGTGTATTAGTGTATATATATTCATGGTCAAAAATGGAATTATATGGGATCATCCCATCATCAAATATATGATCATATATTGAATTTGCAAAAGGCAAGGACAGTTGAGGGCTCAAATGGTGTTAGTAAGTTAGCAAAGTATTATAGTTGAAATAGTTATGTCAAGTAGCTAGATGTATCAAGTTTTGCTAAGTGTGACATGACATTTAACTAACCCTTTGACCCTTTTAGATTTTATGTGGCACAGTGCTAATTTTTTATACCATTCTTTAATCTATCTTTCTATCCATCGTTATATATATATGAAGGGGACGCTAATTTTGTTTGGATTATGGATTATACTTGAGATTGACCACTTTTAACTCATAGACTCTTAGTTTCGTTTGTATCGTTAAGACGTTAAGAATGGCTCTTTATTAAATTTCCGCTAACTTTTAAATTTGCAGCTTAATTAACAGCATTTTGTTTTGTATTATAGAAAAGAATTTTATGTAATTATATTATATTATAAATATAATTTTGATACATTAATAATATAAAAATAGTTTTACTCGTAATTTTACATTAATAAAAGTAACCATATTTTATATTAATTATGTTAATGATCATAAAAAGACGAACGTAATTAAACAATTGCATAAAACGCGTCTACATTATTAATATATTAAAATTAAAAAACTTATTATATTGAAATTTGATTATCTTACAATTAGACTTTTAATTTATTGTGTAATTCTGATATATAAAAATTTGTTCCACTAATAATAATTAATCTGATCAAGGGACTTTTATAGTTATTTTATTTATATTTTACATCAATGAATTTTATAAATGAAAGAGTAATGTATGGGATAACAAATTAAATATATGGGTGTATTTAATTTGTTCAATTAATTTTCATTTCATATATTTAGTATTTAGATCAATGTTTTTTCAAATTAATTAATTTTATTATTTTGAGTATTAGAGTCTTGACTTGTACTTCATTTGCAAGCTCAGTTCCAATTCCATGGTCAAATAATGTTCCACTGTGGACACATATATAGTCAACCATTAAAGAAGCCATAAGGGCAATACCGTAATTAAATTAAAAATTGAAGGCCATTTTAGTGCACTCAACTTTTCAATTCCCACACTCTATAAAAGCACCAATTCTCATTCTCCTCAAACCACAAAAACTTCTCACTCTCTTTCACCGTTAAAAAAGACCAAACTCACTTTTCCGACATGGCTTGCACCTCCGGCGAGTCCACCACGGCGGAGAAATGGACCGGAGCCACCACGATTTCCGCCCTCCACCCTGACGTAATCGAGTCACACATCCTCACGCGCCTCGACGGAGCCTCCCTTTGCTCTGCCGCTGCAACATGCTCACAGCTCCACGCGCTCTCCTCCGGCGACCACCTCTGGTCACGCGCCTGCCGCTCCATGTGGCCTTCTACAAACTCGCCACGTGTCAGACAAGTCATTTCCACGTTCCCTAACGGCTCCCGCTCTTTCTTCTCCGATTCCTTCACTGCTATAACAAACTCCTCCAACGGTTGCACGAAAATCCAGGAATCAGTAACAACCGAAATAATCTCAGCCGTTGATCTATTCTACGGTGAGGATCTCATTCTATCGAAAGTCATCGAAACCGAAACGGAGACCGGTTGGTTCCTATGCTCGCCGTTCCGCGTTGACCTGTTGGACCCGAAGGAAACGGTTAGAACTCAGGTTAGCTACCGTGATGACACGTGTCATGACATGGTGGAACGGTTGAGGCTGAGCTGGATCATGATCGATCCGGCGGCGAAGCGAGCGGTGAACGTGGCGAGCCGGAGAGCGGTGTCGGTGCGGCGGCACTGGCTGACCGGTGAGGTGGAGGCGAGGTTTCCGATGGTGGTATCGGGAGGAGAGAGAGGGTCCGCCGCCGTGTGCGGCGCGGTGGTGACGTGGGGAGTGAGTAGTGACGGAGGGGAGATGCAGGTGAGTGAGGTGAGTCTGCAAATTGAAGACATGGATGGGACCCACTTGAATGGTAAGGATAGTTTGGTAATTATAAAGAGGGCGTTAGAGGGTAGAAGGGTAAAATCGAACGTTGAAGAAGAGGAGGAGCGTTATGAAGAGTTTATGAAGGAGAAGGAAGAAAGGAAAGAGAGAAAGGCGAGAGTAGAGGGGAGGTTGGATATGCTTTGCGTGGGTCTAGCGACTTTAGCGTTTGCGGGGCTTTTTGGTCTTTTTGTGTTCTGGAGATGGCACTGAGAAAAGGGGTGAAAAACGAAACGACGAACGTTCTTGTGTCGTTTAACATTTTGTTTCATGCATACGGAGCAAATCGATAAATGTGGAAGAAAAGAAGGAACACACATTTGTGGATTTGTGAAAAGAGTTTACAATTACATTATTACACGGATTAAAGTATTTGTTGTTGTATGTTATACAGAATTAATATTTACTAGTAAAGATAATATAGTAGCAAATGTATAATTAAATGTGTAATGTGAAATATGTAAATTGGAACTTGTATGTAGTAGTAATCAATCAATTAATCATGCTTATTATGAAGCATAATTAGCAGGAAAGATCAAATTCCTCTCTTTGTCTCTCTTTACAGCAATAAAATATTGTCTTTGAAAAGATAGTGTATGTTACGTACTGATATACTTTACAATATCTTATGAATCATCATCATCATCTAATGTAATTACAAGTTGAAAAAAATTGATCAGAGAAAAATAAATTAGAAAAATGTTTATACTTATTAATTGAGAAGAAAAAAATAATTATCATATTTCTATCATAATTAGATGTTTATATTATTCTTCAAACTGGATGTCATCCCATGGCTTTGTGTATAGTTCAAAATAGTTGACTAAAATATTTATCATCTTATAGTAGTACAGCTCTAAAACACCATTGTTAGTTTCTTGCAATCTTGCAATATCAACATGAGTATGATTATCTAATTTTTAATGATGATTTACATTTGCAATTGACCATTGACCTAAATATATATATTGATCTAACATTAGATTACAATAATGGTCTAGATTCTCGCTATAGACTTGTATATAGTAGTTAGTACTTCATATATGTTATATATACTATCCTTTTCAAAACATGCTATGTTTAATTGATAATTAAGTAATGGTGGTTCACTTGTTCAAAACTATAGGAGTTTTTTTAAATGCTTGAATACACTTTTCTCTTCCTATAAAAGGAAAATGTTCAAATATAGAGTTAAATATTGAAGCTATATCCTTTGCACGTGTGTCTCACGTGGGTCATGAAATTGCAATGGTTACAATTATTATGTTGATGAATATAGGAAATACACACCCTTCACACAGGTGTGTTTTCTTAGGTTTATTTGACTTTGGAGATGAATTCACTATTCAACAACACATGTGAACGAATTTAATTTCTAATGGAGTTACCTTCAAATGGCCAACTACTATACAAAGGAAAAACACTCTTATAAGGTAATGAAAATTGTCAAATTTAAAAGAGTATATATATACCTAAACAAATGTCATAATAAGTTCTGTTATATAGATGAAAATGGGGAAGTATCTAATGCATTTAGGTCTAAATATGTCTCTGGCTCTACTCACTCATTAAGCCTTTGAAATTAAACCATCATAATCATGATACAGGATGAGGATATGAGAAAATAAAAATCAGAGGTAGTAGTAGTAGGTTGGGCCAAATCTAATATGGTTTTGGTAATTTCATGCAAGAAACCAAAAACGATATAAATATGAAACATGCATGAAATTAGGTGATGGAGTTTTGAGCCATGTGTGAGATCACACCTTGCATTGAACCTAGCCCATAGAAAATTGTCCAAGGACAAGTTTGTTGACCAGAGGAATTGCATATACAAAGTAAAATTTAAATTTCGATACTTATCTAAACTTTAAAAAAAAACTAATCACTTAATTAATTCAAGTTAATTAATCATTATTCAACTGTAATTTTAATTGCTCATTCGATATTGGAAGTTTCGTCTTGATTAATCCAAGTCACATATTTAGTTGTAGTGGGTGAATTTCTCAACAGAAATAGTTACATATACTAAGCTTCGAATTTGAAATTTATTTAAGTGAATTTGAAACTTTACCATTTGGACCAAGCTAATTTTTTTGGGGGGTTCTCATAATATTCCTTAACCCGACAAGCTAAGGATTAATCCGCCATGCATTAGAGCTTTATTTATTAGTTTGTCAGTGGCCATTGAGTTGTTGCATGTATATGATTGGATTGGAACACCTACATTTATTGGGCTGGTTGGTATTATTATTATTATTATTATTTTGGTATTATTAATTTATTATTCAACTTTTATTTTGATTAAGAATGGGCCAAATGCCCATTAATACCCTAAAAATCCCTCCAAAAAACAACCAAAAAACTTGGTAGAAACATACTCTAGCCCAGCCCACACATAATCCTCTTCCATATAAAAGCCCCCAAACCCTACCCTCAACTTCGTTGCCGCAAAACACAAACAACAAACCCTAACACACACTCTTCGGAGCGCAGCCACCAAAAGACTCGTCAAAACATGGCAGAGCGCGGAGCTGGCGGTGAACGCGGCGGATTCGGCCGTGGATTCGGTGGTCGTGGTCGCGGTGGTGACAGAGGCCGCGGTGGTCGCCGCAGAGGTGGTGGCCGCAGGGAGGAAGAAGAGAAATGGGTTCCAGTAACAAAACTCGGACGCTTAGTGAAAGAAGGTAAAATCCAGAGCCTCGAACAGATCTACCTTCACTCCCTTCCAATCAAGGAGCACCAAATTGTAGACACATTGGTTGGACCTTCTCTTAAAGATGAGGTTAGTTACAAATTACAATCTCTTATAACCGTTTGAGATTAATCAATTTCGGTAGTTTACATGAATTCGTTGAGCTGAGTTGAATTTGAATCATAATTTGTAGACCTAAGCTTATAATCTTGCAAGAGTTTAAGAGTTAATTTGATTTAGTTATGGTTAAGTTAGTTAGTTAGTTAGTTAGACCGTTAGAATTTGTTGTAACCGTTTTTGGTGGTTTCTGTGTGTTGATAGGTGATGAAGATTATGCCGGTTCAGAAGCAGACACGTGCCGGTCAGAGAACAAGGTTCAAGGCATTTGTGGTCGTTGGTGATGGAAATGGACACGTCGGATTGGGAGTGAAGTGCAGCAAGGAGGTGGCTACTGCTATCCGTGGCGCCATCATTCTGGCCAAGCTTTCGGTTATTCCAGTGAGGAGAGGATACTGGGGAAACAAGATTGGGAAGCCTCACACTGTTCCTTGCAAGGTTACAGGCAAGTGTGGTTCTGTCACTGTTAGGATGGTGCCGGCTCCTAGGGGTTCTGGAATTGTCGCTGCTAGGGTTCCTAAGAAGGTTCTGCAGTTCGCTGGTATCGAGGATGTGTTCACTTCATCAAGAGGATCCACCAAGACCCTTGGAAATTTTGTCAAGGTTTGAAATTCTGTCTTGTTTATTTTTGTTATTAATCTCTGGTTGATATGTGCTTATTCTGAGTATCGAAAAATAGATTATCAAGGACATGCAAATTAAAGAACTTAACAACTAGAATATAATTTATTTATTATTTGTACATTTATATCAAATTGGCTTACAATCTGGGTGATTAGTTCCTATGTTAATGCTTTGATTGTAGTGATCTACAATAATTGAACAATGAGTGGGAAAATGCTTAACTTTGCATTTGGTTATGTGAAAGTTTAGATTAGAATCATCAAATTTTGCTTCTCTGTTTTATTAAGTTGTTTCTTGTTGATGTTGGTTTTGCAGCTTTTTTATTCTTTTTTTCCTCCCTAATAGTTAAGCATTGACAGTGAACCTTACTCATTATTCCAAAAGCTTTTTGAAAATGCAAAGCAATGTGTAATAGCATTGAAGCTAGTTTATTCTAAGATAGAAACCTTGATCACATGATTAGTTCTGTATGTGAATGATATCATTTCCCCACCCCAGTCCCATTTATCATGTCGTATCAATGTGTCTGATTGTATCTAGACAAACTGATCCGAAGATGTGTAAAAAGTGAACAGCGAGAATATTAATCAATGTTTTCTACAGGCTACTTTTGAGTGTTTGTTGAAGACCTATGGATTCTTGACACCTGATTTCTGGAGGGAAACTCGCTTCTCTAAGTCTCCATTCCAAGAGTACACAGACCTTCTAGCCAAGCCAACCGCAAAGGCTCTCATCCTCGAGGAAGAGAGAGTCGAAGCTTAAGCCAAGTCTTAGTTTTTTTTTTGCCTTTTTAATGTTATATTATGATGACTTTTCTTTGAGCGTCATTAGTAATTTACATGTCTTTGCTGTATTTTACTCTTTTGGAGTTGACGTATGAATTTTACATTGCCATGGATTTTGTTATCAAGTTTTGTTGAATTTATATTATGCGAGTTTCAAAAGGACTTTATTTTATTTTTCAGTTGAAGCAACTTGCCAATTAGACCAAATTTTCACTATCATCACTTTGTATGTGACCTTCATTAAGGCTTTTAAAGGCTTTAAGCAAGTCATTTGCATGTTGTATATAGCCTTCAATCTTTCTCCTGTCTAAAAGTGATAATGAAAATAAGGGGAAAAATCCTCAAGTGGTAAAGTAATGCATTAATCACCCTTAATTTTGTAAATTTTATTACTCGTGGGTTTTATTATTTTAATTAAAGGGTGATTAAAGTACTACTTTTCTCTCTAATTAGAGCTTGATCCGAAAATTAGAGGAGAGGCATTGGAAGGGAAATTGAAGACATAAGATCCCTATGAAAATCTTACACCAAATTAATGCAAGTAATCATCAATTTTATACTCAACAAACCATACAAGTTACAACCCAAGAAATTAATACTTGGGAAACAGAACAACTAGAAACAAACAACACAGGTAACTCGGCCCAAGCTAGAATGTTACATGCAAGTTTCTTTCAAATCTCTCTAATGGCTTCTAAGAGCCACAGCAGTCATAATAACCATGAACAAAAGTAGAACCACTGAAACAAATGCTGAGATCACAGCTCCACTTGTTTGTTGACAGAAATCTGTAAACTGATTGCATATGGCAAGCCAGTTAGAGTCTTGGTTCCCATTATGTGCTAAGTATACTACGGCTGCACCTGCAGCAGCACTTGCAGTTGCTACAGTAAGGAACACCTGAAATGTTTTGCAAACCAAAAACAAAGAATAAAGAAAAAGAAAGTGGGTTAATTCAAATTATAATAATTTTTTAACTGTTTATTTGTATATTTTACTATTGGATATCTATTAGGTGTTTTATGATATCAGGTGTTTTAGTATTTTTAACAGTTGATTTTAAATTAATTTTAATTATAAAATATTTTATAATTAAGATCCATAGCTAAAAATGTTGGAACACCTGATACTATGGAATAACTGTATAAGACATGATAGAATGAAATTACCATGTCTAGAATGATGAGGAAAAGCCTTGGTCCAACAGCATGGGGGCGTATGATGGTTACTATGGAGAAAGGTAGTGATAGGACCAAGTAGCCACCCACAAACGCCATTGAAATCACAAAGAACCTGCGATTTTTGGTAAGCCTTACTATTACAACTATTATTAATGGATGAAACATAATTTATCTAAATGTTCTATGAGCATATAATAATTTTGTTTCGCACATCGAGTCAACATATACACGTATCTATTATGGTGGAGATTTACGTGCAGTTGTCTTTACGTAAAGTTGTAGTTGAGAACCATTTAATGATTTAATATATTTGACTAAATTCTTATCGGATGGTTCTTAACTATCAATTTCATATGAACTTAACTGTATTTGAATTTTCACCTTTTAGATGACTCATTCCGAGAAAAGTCATGTAACTCATCCAATAGCATCCAGATATGCATATCGACTCGACGTACGAAACTAAAGTAAGCATAAATAGCCAGAGTATTGAGAGAGTGACATACTGAAAAGCAGTGAAGTTATCATAACTTGCTTCAAACTTAAGAAACTGAGTGAAGAAAGGTAGAACTTCATCAGCCATTGCCATGGTAGCAGCAGCACCAAAAGCAGAAGCAATGGCACCTAACCTTAGAATAAAGTCTATTATTGCCACCCCTTTCTTCCATCCTCCTGCCCTTTTTGGTGCACCAATCAATGGTGTTTTTTCCTTAGAAATTTTTCTTGATGATGACTCTCCTACTTCAATAGTAGTTGACATTTTTTTTTTGTTGGAACTTGAGTAGAAAAAAAGAATATATGATTTGTAAGATTTAGTGATGAATATTATGGTTTCATGGTATCTGAGCTTATATAGAAAGATAAATATACAACGGTCAACGGGCAACGTTTGAATTATATATATATGTTAGTACTTAATTAGGAAGTTATGGGAGAAGGTATATAGGAGAAGGTATAAGAGAAGGAGTTGTTATGAAACCATTTCCACTTCTGACTTTGTAACAAAGCAAGTAGAGGCACAAAAATATTATTTAATTATTTCATTAGTTTTTTTTTTCAAGTGAAAAAGGATCATGTTTATGTGAATTTTATTTTATTATTCCTTAAGGAGGGGATTTACATAATTATGATAAATATTCATTTTATTTTGCATATTGAATTGACACTTGATTTTGTAGTACTAGATAAAATAGAAAACTTATTTCATATAAATCTCATAAATTATTAATGTCATAAGAAAAAAAATGTTGACTTGATGTATGAAATAATAAAAGTAAGTATAAATAATATATTTCATATAATTCATGGGTTTTTCTTTTTGTTTTGGTGTTACCTTTAAATAATGCTATAATGAAAAAGTGATGAAAGATGTGATAGTTGTGACATACTATGTAAAGTACTGAATCCTACTTCTTGCTATAAATAAGTCCAAATATTATTATTGGACTCTTTTTGTAATCCATTAAAGAAATTAAAGTATTTTGTAACTTATTAACCAAACCACATAGACTCTAATTTATTAGTGCAATAATATTGGACTCTCTTTAATTTGTCAACCTTGCCTAATATATATTAAGGTATATTAATTCATGAATATTTTAATAGTAAGTCAATATTTTTAGTTGCATGCAAGATGCAGCCTCAAACTTGTTTCAGACAAGTATGAGACAAAAAACAAAATTAAATTAAGGAAACTTTTTTTTTTTTCTGTTTTTTGGTTTTAATTTGCTGTATCAACATTAACTTCTACTAAGCATAAAAAATTAGATTAATTAGTGAATTAAGACATTAACATGTAGTTAGTGTTATTAGTCATTGCCTTATATAAGGGTAAACTACACTTTAATTTGTTACATTTTCACCAATTCATTAGAAATCAAGGATGGGTGATTGGTGGGAAAAATAAAATATTGTCACTCTTAGAACAATAATCAGTATATGAATGATGATGAGTAAAACATGAACAACAAAATCTTATTCTACTTAGTGGAGTAGTGTCCGTAATGAGGTCGTTCGAACATAGATTTTAATAACTAATTTGTGTTGATTAATAATCAGCTCACTTATTTGTTTAAATAAATTTTAGAAGTTTAAATATTGTTTTACTAATGCAATAATTCGTTGACTAATAATAGAACCTTGAATGGAATTTAGATTTGTGACAAATTAATATATTGTCTCGAATTGGAGATACCATAAAAAAATATAATTAATATTGGTATACACATAAAATACACAAACACATTCTGATTAATCACTTTTTTAAGTGAAAAAGATTTATGTGGTTCAATGTGTTTATATTTACACTTAACAAAACCGAAAAAAATATATACATATATATACTAAGAAAAATAGTAGAGAATTATAAGGTGTAACACAATATAATAGCTTTTGTGTATTAAGTAGAAATCTTATAATACAAATTCCAACCCAACATCTATTAAACAGGACAAATTAGAAAAAAGCCAATAACCAATTTCATTTTGGCACATCATTGACTTACATGAAAATAGATTCTCACAGAGGAAACTTTAGGAAATTACATAATAAACCATACATACACAACAATAAACACAGGCAATCAATAATAATTTAATTTGCAAGAAGCCCCCCAAGAAATCTTGAATTTGAGAATCAGTGCTTCTTGCCAAGAGCCAGAGTATTAATGATAATCATAATGATGAAGGAAACCACAGCCAAGAAAGCTATGACAACACCTTCACTGGTTTGCATGCAGAAAGTTCCATATTGGTTGCAAATGGCTAACCAATTTGGGTCTTGTTCTCCATTGTGTGCTAAATATACTATTGCAGCTGCTGCTGCTGCAGCTGATGTTGCCAAAGTCAGAAAAATCTGGAATTTGTAACATTCAATTCAAAAAGATTTAGAGGTTCAATCAGCATTCAACCTAATATGATAAAATGATGGAAAAATATAGGTAACCAATATTTTCTTAACCAACAAATCAGCCAATAAAAAATAGAACATCTAAAACTAATATTTATAGAACATTCATCATGGACGCTATAGAACATCCGAAACCTAAAACAACATCGGCCAGCTTTATATTAGAACATCCGAAACTAAAAAACAGAACATCCAAAATATAAAGAAATAAAAAATTCAATTTAAATTGTTGCCTGATGTTGACTGAATTTTTGTTAATTAAATTGTATATTGATGTATATTTTAAAATCAATTTTCGAATAAAAATAGAATTATTATCTTTTTCTATCGAGTAATTAGTTTCGAGTTAACCTATTTGAACAAATGGGTCCAATTCTCATAATCATGTTAAATATAAATAAATTGTTGTATTTGACAACTAAACAAATATAAACATAATAAAAAAATATATATTAAACAATTCAAGTTTTCAAATAATTTTAAGTACTTAGTAGTTTTTTTTTTTTAATCTGGAAAATTCTAATAGACTTATAATTGAAGGTGGCTATATACACAAAACTATTTTCACTTAAAAATGATAGAAATATATATTTACATTAAATAATTTATTTAAAATTTGATAATTTTCAATTATCATTTTTATATGAAAATATTTTTATGCATGTAAAATTACTGGACAAGAAAATTTTGTTAATTTATGGAGGTTTAATTAAGAGAGCTTACAGTGTCTAAGATGATGAGGAAAATCCTTGGACCAGGTGCATGGGGCCTTACAATGGCTACAATAGAGATTGGTAGAGAGAGAACCAAGTAGCCACACACTAATGCCAATGTAACCACGAAAAACCTGCATTTATTAATTAATATTTTAATTTACTTTAAAAAGCGAATAATAAAAAATAAAAATATTATTTACTCATTAAAATCAAGTGATTAAATCAGTCACAAAGTATTTATCTATGAATGTATATATTTTTTAAGTCATTTTTAATATTTATTTTGTATTACTACATATATTTTATAATCGTGGTGACTCGGCGTAATCAAGATAGAGAAAACTGAAATTTACGTGAAATCGAAAAATAAATTAAAAATATAAAAATGTGAAATCCTAGTAAGATTTAAATCATAAATTTGTCTAACTTAATGCAAATTTTATAAAATTAATTAACTCATCATTAAAAATGTAATATGAAAATATTTTAAGAGTTTAATCGAGATTCTAGTTATAATAGATAATGATGTTATTATTTTTCTTAAAACAAAAAAAGTAATTAATTAAGAAGATAAAGAAGGTGAGATTTTTACTGTAAAGCACTGAAGCTGTCATAGGAGGCTTCAAACTGAACAAATTGATTGAAGAAAGGGAGAGTCTGATCAGCATTGGCCATGGTGGCAATAGCACCAATGGTGGAACCTAAGGTTCCTAATCTCACTATCAAATCCATTATTGCCACTCCTTTCTTCCATCCACCTGGCCTTTTTGGTGCTATAATTGTTGCTGCTTTTTCCTTTGAAACATTATGGCTTGATTCTGGCACATCAATGGTTGTTGACATTTTCTTTTGTTTCTTCTAAGGGTGATGATGATGAAGAAAATTAAATGAGAGTGGAGGATGAAAATTTTATTATGATTGATTGAAGCTTATATAGATATAGATAGAGATATGAAAGTGGAGAAGTGAAGTTGTTAGTTCATGAAATTAATATCATTTCCAATTCTTATTATTATTCATCAACTTTTCATAGCAAAGCAAGTAATAAAGGTGCAACTTTATTTAAAAATTAGTTTCATAATTTTATTTTTATTTTTTTAGGGGAAAAAGAGAGAAAGCATATTTGGTATGGTGTTGTTAAATCAAATTTGGAGTTGCTAGAAACTCAGCATAATAATATTAAGATTAATAATATATTAATATGTAATGTCCTTGTTAAAGCTATGCTAACAAAAGAAAAAATTATAATTATTTGTTAGAATTAAAATTAAAATTAAAATATGTCCAATTAAAGATTAATTAGCGTTAAGCCATGCATTCAACCAAAATCTCTGAAACAATATTATGAATTATGAGAACTGATAATAAGTGTTTAATAAGGGACAACTTGGTATTATAAAAAGGTATTAGTGGTTTCAATATAATTGAAGTTCTCAAGTTCAGAATCCATATAATAATAACCTAACCCATTAAACGAAAATAATCAAGTGATATTTAATTTGAATTTATTAATTCATCAACCAAACCACATAGCTAGCCTCCCTAATCCATAACACATTGTTGGATTCTTTGTTATCACACATCATCTCATGCCTATCACTAAGTTTCATACTTTCATAGATAGTTAGGAACACTCAGAAATTAATTAATTAATTGAGAAAAATAATTAAATTAAAATAAAAACTATTGGAACTGATGTATGTGTGGCTACTTCTTAACACTTTAATGAGTTAATTATTTTCTAATAAAATAAATAATTTTTGTTGTTGTTGTGAATAGTCCAATCCAAATGTGGCAATTCTAAAGGCATTTCAATTTTTTTTTTTTTAAAAAAAACCTAACTGCTAATAATATATATAGTTCTTATTAGAGTTTTACTCTTCCTCTATAATAATATAATGGAGGAAATCACGAAATAAGGCAATATTATTCAAACCTTTTACAACATTTGATATTATGAATTATTTCTATATGTATGGCTAATTCTAGACTAGAAATTAAATTTTTCGCGGAAATGTGTTCAAATAAATAATAAACGATAATTCTATATGTCTGCCTAATTATTCAATTAGTTACTCATGTGCTTGGTAGAAGGCACTAAGGCAGAGATGAGAATTCTTGATATCTCTATCATCATATTTTTCATGTGCTTAATTAGGGAAATTAGTTTTTATCTTTTCATTAGTATTAGAATTGGGCTTATACTTTCAATATATATTATTGAATTGGATTTGAACTTATCCATTAGTAGAAATATTAAAAAAAAATAAAGGATTAATTATTCATGGCTTTTCTATATATAATAATCTATAAATAAACAATATTCAGTTATTTAATCTTACTTTTTTTGTTTAACTAATCCTAAGTTTTTCAGTCTTTAACACCATGTTTAATTTGTGATGTATCCATAAAATTATCATCAGAATACTCCAAAAGTCCAAACTCAAATTAAATCAGAATTTTTTTTCTCACAATTAATTAAGATTTCCATATAGTAACTTTGTGCTTAGTACAACAAAATCAATATGATCACAATTGATGATTACAACATTTATAAAAAAAAAACCCACAAATTAAAGACAAATACACAACATTAACACATACATATGTAACTCAATTAATTAGTAAAGTGCCTTAATTAATCATCAGTGCTTCTTGGCAATGGCCAAAGAAGACATAATAATCAAGAACATGAAGATGACAACAACAATGAAGGAAGAGACAACAGCTCCACTTGTCTGATTACAGAAATCACTGTATTGGGTACAAATTGCAAGCCAATTGGAGCTTTGATTCCCATTGTGTGCTAAGTATACTATTGATGCAGCTGAAGCAGCTCCAGCAGTTGCTAGAACTAGAAACACCTACAATCATAATCATAATAATATATATAATAATTTCTCATCAAATCACTAAATAAGTTTCTTATATTTCAAGAATAATATAATCAAAGAGATATTTTATGAAAAATAAACAAAAAAATGGTGTGACAAGTAAAGCGTAAAATATATCAATTCATGCAACTTACTTAGTTCTTTCATTGTTAGAAAAAAAAAATTTTATTTGTTGGTACAAAATATACAGATTAATACTCTTAATCAATTTTTTTTTAGTCGAACAGTTTAGTCGTCTCCAACAAATTTTAGTTACCAAATAAGTTTTCAATATTTTATTCCGTTAGTCAAACTAATTTCAAAAATCCTAAAATCTTTTAAATTTATCATATTAATTTGCCTATCAAAATAAAAGGTCAGGTACTAATTTAGTAATTAAAATTTGTTAAACGCTAAAATATCCCACAAAAATTTCTTTGGAAATAATTTGTGAAATTACTCAAATATATAATAATAACCTTATTGAAAAATGTCTAAGGCATACAACAACTACTAAGAAGAAAAAATGATTATTAATTTGAAATATATAATTTGTTACCAAATAAAGATATATGTAAAAGAAAATATTACAGAGTCTAAGATGATGAGGAAGAGTCTTGGGCCAGCTGCATGGGGACGAATGATGGTCACAATTGAGAAAGGTAGTGAGAGAACAAAGTATCCACCCACCAATGCCATTCCAATTACCATAAACCTGCATTTATTTTCTTAATTAATCTTTAATTATTGTATTTTCTTAATCCTTAATTAGATGATAATAATGGTGTCATCAATAATAAGACTAATCATGTTTTATTTCCTGTGTTTTGCTTCGAAATAAATATCACTTTAACTAATAAAATCAGTACATTTAAAAAAACAACTATGTTGTAGTCCGAAAATCAATCACTTATTTATAATATATGTTAGAATAAAAGATATTAAAATACACATTAAAAATCAGTTAAATATTAACATATATTGTTTGGTGGTAATTTTTTATATGCGCATAACATTTTTTTATTTTACAAATAATCTATTGATTTAGGTTAAAATCACTTTATTCTTTAAATTTTGTTTTTTTTTAAAAAAAAAACAATTTTCCTTAAACTCTCTAAAATATGTAAATTCATCTCCTCAAATTTTATTAGCAAATTTCATAAAATAAAAAATGTGAGTTGCCACCATAATCTCAAATAAACCAAATTCATATATAAACATAACAAAACTCTAATTAAAACATGACATACGTGAAAGTGGTGAAGCTATCATAGCTAGCTTCAAACTGAAAGTATTGAGTGAAGAAAGGGAGTGTCTGATCAGCGGTGGCCATGGTGGCGGCGGCACCAAGAGCCGCCGCAACGCCACCTAACCTTAGAATAAAGTCCATTACGGCCACCCCTTTCTTCCACCCTCCTGGCCTGTGTGGTGCGCCAATTAAAGGTGCTTTTCCCTTAACAACATTGCTTGATTCTGGCACAATATCTATGGTGGTTGACATTTTTTTAAAAAATTTTTAGAAAAGCTTTGGAAAATTAGGGGAACTTAATTAGTATATATGAGATTGTAATATGAATATATGTGTAAAATGGATTGAATCTTTTGAGATTATATAGAGAATTAATTAGGGTAATGATAAACATGGAAAAAGTCAACTGAGATACATGAGAAGTCAAGTTGAGTTGTTTGGAAACCATTTCCACTATTAGCTACTTTTTGATGACATGAGAGAACAAAGAAATTAAGATTCATTTTATTTATTTATTCATTTTCCTCTTTTGTAATAGACTTGGTTTTCATGAAAGGAAAAAAAAAACTTATTATTATGATGTTATATGAACATCTAAAAATAAGTTTTTTTTAAAAAAAAAATCAACTATAAATATAATTTAATAGTAAATATAAAATATTAAGTGTTAAAATAAATCAAATTTGTACAAGTATTACACTTGTAACATGACATAGTATTGTATTATTGTATATTAATGAACATGTATTTTAAGGTGTCCAAATAATAGAATTTATTTCATAAATCAAATTTGCATGAATTTCGAGAATCCAATAACTAGCTATTATTACAAACAAATTCCACTTTTATTAATCATAGTCAACCAACCCATGCAAAAACTCTCTAATCCATTAATCCACTAATGTAATATAAAATTAATAAAGCCTCTTAATTATATTGATTAGTCAAACAACCTGATATAGCCTTCCTAATCCCATTAACCCTAAGTTTCAATGTGACAATTCTTGTGTAGAATTTAAATTAAAAAACTTAAATGTTTAGTTCAACAGTTAATGACCAAACAGATAAATTGTCTTTATTGATTGGGACAACTTTGGACCCAATTATTAATTCAATTGAAGTCTAGATCTTTATATGAATATGATACCAAAAGATGTTGATTCAATACAACATCACCACCTCTTTGCATATTAACCATATTTTTGGTTGTCTATATCCACTAATTCACCGTAAAACGGAGTTCCATTTAAAGGTCTGCCACTGACCAATGAATTACTGCATGCACAAGGCGAGATTCGAACCCTGACACTTGTTTAAACGGACTAATGACCTGAACACTAGACCAGCCAGGTTGGTTTGCATATTAACCATATTAAGCACTTGGAAACACAAATTGATTTGGCAAACACTTTTCTTTTCCTACATTTCCTTTTCCCAGAAAAAAATTGCCATTCTATTATGCAATTTTTTGTTTCCTTTCTTTTCAAGGAAAAAACAGAAAACTTAAGGGGTGCCTAGGTTGTTGCTACCAAAGACTATTCCAGCAGCAACATCAATATACATTGTGCCAACCTAATACTGAAACCTATTCTTCTTTTGTAATACAGTTCCAACATCCTTGAATCACTTACATAATGGACTCTCAGATGGACAATCCAAACTTTCAACTTGACCCAACAATTCCTTCTTGCTTACTACTACTGCTACTATGATTCAATGATCCTCCATTTTCTTCACAATTGTGAATGCTGCTGACCTTAGAGGATTGTTGCATTGAATTTGAACTAAATCCATTGGCCTTGACCGATTCCGGGTTACTGCCCTCACTTGAGTTTGTTATGACCTTTGCTGGCTCGGAATCTTGGTTGGGCGTTTCGCTGGTTGAAACGGGGGGTTGCAACGATTCCATTCGTTTCAAAGATGGAACATCTCCTTTACAATATCTGCGCCACATTTGCCGATATGTTGACTCTAGGCCGAGGATGAAGTTTGCTCCGTCGCAGAGAGGGGACTTGGACATGAGTTCTCGCAGACTCATTCTCAAATTTTGTAGTGCTGGAATGTCGGACGCTAGCTTTAGAGCCAACTTAACATATTCATCTTCGTTTTTCACGACTAAATGCCCCAGGCCTGAAAATTCGAATTCCAAAGATATGTTAAATTACACACCTTAGATTCAGCCAAGAAAAATTATGTGACACATGAGATACAAATTTATTGGGGAACACCGCATACCATTACGAAACCAATACCAAACAAAATTTCAAGAGAATTTCTTACCAACATTGCTAAGAAGACTAACGCCAACGTTGTGAGCATGTACTGAACCAGCCATTGTAACACATGGAACTCCCATGTATAAAGATTCACAAGTTGTCGTCGTTCCAGCATACGGAAACGTGTCCAAACTACACAAAAAGACAATTGTTTACACTTCGGTAAGACAAGTTTTTTTCTTTTCTGATGAAA
>JASCZI010120871.1:3702-22763 GCA_036250425.1 Stylosanthes scabra | reverse complement strand
AAGCTGTCGATTACCTCTCATAACAAGTAATAGCTGCTTCTAAATCCCCCCGATTTTTGTAAATTACACCCATATTGCAGTATGCTTCAGCATACATAGGCCTTTCTGATGCAGCCTTTTCATAGAAAGTGAGGGCCATGTCATATTGCATCATTTCAGAATACACCACGCCAAGGTTATAATATGCTGGCTGCAGGAACATGTTAAAAGGGAGGAAATAAATAAATTCAAAAGGGATATAACATTCCAAAAAGGCAAAATGATAGGAAATGTAAGAGAATTACAGCATAGCGCGGGTCTATTTTGAGGGCTTCAAAATATTTTTGAATACCCTCTTGTGTGTTTCCCGCAAGCTTTATGTTGGTACCAATATCTGTTAAAACAATGGCTAGGCATTCGGCAGCTGCTTTGTATGATGAATCTACTCGCAAAGCCTTCTGATATGACTGTTCCAAGTGAATCAAATATTATCGGTTATGACTCCAGGCAAATTTTCTACCAATTTCTTAAAGCTCTAGAATAGGAAATATGCATTATAATGAAGTAATATGTCAGTTAAGACTTTGCGATATTAGCAAACAAAATGTAATATTGAGGTTAATAGGTTATCCTATGCATCCCAAACATCATATTCTCATAATACAACTGCTTGATATACTTTTTGTCCTCCGAGGTAAATTTTAGCCTTATTAGTTAATGAAAACGGATCCTCTCAAATGGAAACAACTATACCATTTACAGTGTGGATTTGCACCGTTGATTGGATATGCTTGTGGGATCCATGATAGGGTCTACCGTCCACCATATCATATCATATCAATCAATGGTGAAAATTCACCCTTGATATGGTCAAGTGGATTTTCCAATTTAGATGATCCATTCCCATTTGAAAAAGTACAAAAAATACATCACTTCATGTTCCGACGCTACTTTCATAAGTTACTAAATTATTATAGCAGTCTTAATACCATAATTCCCAATCAAATACTACATCATCTAAACGTATGTTTCTAACGAAAATCCAGATGGTAGATCCACTACCAAGGAGCTAGCTATGCTTATTCTACATCTTAAATGGCAACATTCACGCCACATCACCAACAACCGGAATTTATCACAAAGCTACTTAACTGGCATGGACATACCTCAGCTGCTTCCACAAGGCGACCTTCTTCTTTGTAGAGGATACCGCAGTGTGTGAGAGCGCAAGCATTCTGAGGATCCAATCTTATAGCCTCGGCAAAACTGTCGAAAGCGAGCCTACCCATACTCTGCATCTGCAAGCATATCCCCTTCCCTATGTGAGCCTCCACATTTCCACTATCATTCTCAAGGACACGCTCATACAAAGCAATAGCATCGACAAACTTGTTCCTCGACCGTAAGATGTTCGCAAAACCAAGATCATCATTCCCTTCGCTTCTCTTATCTGCCAAACCAACATCCACAGCAGAGCCACCAGTACTTATAGAATTCGGCGAGACATTCAAAAAGCCGTTGTCTTTAGGTAATTCCTTTTCTCCCCCATTCCCATCATTGTTTTCTATCCATGCCATCTCAGCACTACACTTCCCTGGACAAAACCAAAGCATATCACACACACACTGTTATCATTGCAACATGATGAAACAATACAATACAATACAGTGTTTGGATCAGCTTAAATTTAAGTACAAACCAGCTTAAGAATCAAAATCATGAGACAACTTCCAAAAAAAAGGGAGAAAAAGTCCCAGAATAAGTTGTTACCAAACATGCCCTTAATTCCATTCAAATGCAATAGGAATTGAATCAAACTGACCCACTGAGCATCAAGTAACACTGCTAAGCATCATAAACTCAAATTGATCAAAACCCCAAAACCCCCCAATAATGAAAACACAAAACCCTAGCAAGTAACTACAACTAACATTGAAGATTCCAAACAAAAAGAAGACCAATACATAGCAAAGGTTAGATCTTTAGCAACAAAATTAGGGCATGGAAACTTACAGGGGCAGCTCCAGAAGAAGAGGCTTCAATGGATGCAGGAGGAAGAACATGAAAAGGGCATGGGCAAGTTGGAAACTTTAATCATAAAACCTCAAAAAGACAGCATCTTGGGAAAAGGGGGCAGTTGCAGAAAGAAGAAGAAACAATGAGGAAAAAAAGAAGAGTGGGAAAATGGAAGGTTCTGGAATATGAAGAAATGAAGGAGGGGCATTCAAGAAGAAGAAGAAGAAGGGTGTGTGTTGTTTTGTTTTTCTTCTTTTTCTTTTTCTCCCCTCCGACAAAGAGAAACAGTGGTTGAATGTGTCACAAACCCAGAAACCCTCTTTCTCTTTCTCTTTGTTTCTCTCTCTTTCTCTGACACTGTTTTTTCTTTTGATTACAGCATTGGACGCAATAGCATAGGGACAACACAAGCTTTGTTATTCCTCTTTTAACCCTTTCTCTTTTTTTTTTTTAAAAAAAAAAAAATTATCAATGCTCCATCATCTTCAATTATTCCATCAACTATGGAAAGAAAAAAAAAAAGATTGATGAATGGTTTAATTTAACACAAAGTTATGTTATGCTATATTATCTTTACATTAAAATTTAATAACTAAATTAATTACCGGTATAAAATTTAAATATAAAATACACATTAAATATATATAAATATTTAATTACTGAGAGTTAAATTTTGATATGCAAATAATATTGTTTGCAAAAAATACTTATATCTATGCATTTTATAAGTGGAGTTAAAAAAAATAGTATTATGAGATATTTAAAAAAAGAAAAAGAAAAAATAATTTTTTTTGACAGAAAAAAGAAAAAATAAATCTAATTAACTCTAGTTCAACTATTTATTTGGAGTGTCATAGACTTTAGGTATCAATAATTTAAGTTCAATTTTAAGAATACTAAATGGAAAGAATTTATAGAGGAAATAAACTTTTATACATTTAATATTATTAAAATTAAAAACTCTATAATTATATATGTTTTTATATATAATGTTATTCTACTTTAATTTTTTAACAAGTGCTCTTGAATTTGTATGTAGAAAGAAAAAGAAATAGAAAATGGGAATATTCTTAGTGAATCCTAAATGGTAGATGGAGATAAATAGAAGCGCTTTGTTAGAAAATTGTAACTTTTTAAAGGGAAAATTGATCTTGTTTTATTCATCTAATTATATGAGTATGTTTATAAAAAAAAAATCATTTTAGCCTTTTTTTTAAGGAAAGATGTGAACATAAAAAGCATTTTTAAGGTATTATTAAGATATGCATTATTATTGATGCTGACTTTGAAGAAATGAATGATTGAAATAATGAACAATTTGTTTGTATAAATTAGTTAGACTCATATAGACTATTCTAATGATTGATGTCTTTATTCTTGTGTAGGTTATAACCTTATTAATGATTTTGATTTATCACTTGATGAAGCCATGAACAAAAGGAGGAGTTGGCAATTTGTTTACATAAAAGCCTTATATCTTTACATACCTCCTCAAATTCAATGACTAAATCACACTTTTAGCCTCTTTTGTTTCTCACCTTTATTGTAATACTAATATAATTATTTATTTAGAAATAACTTGAGAGGAGAAGAAGTGTAGACAAACTTTGAGGCAAAGACATTAGTTAATAATTAATTTTTTGGGTGGACTTATGAATGGTTTGATTGATTAGTTATAAAAAAATATATTAAAAAAAGAATGTTATATGTATTTTTTGTGTATTTTAATTAAAAGGAATTAATAAAAGGTATAAAGATATATTTCTATATCATAAAAATGTATAAAAAAGTAATATAAAATTATAAATATTATTTTTCTTTAAAAAAAAAAAGTTGTAGTCAAGCCTAAAGCGTGGCAAACACTTTTGAATGGACTTTTCTGAATGGTAAGGACAACTTTTTCAACCAATTAGGACATAGGGCCATGGCTTTTTCCAAGATGGGAAATTTGATGCATATGATGTGTGTTTGGGCAAATGTTTGGAAAACGTGGATATGCTTTAAGTAGATGAATTCTTTAATGACAATGAGCACATTATGGAGTTTTAAAAAATGTTTTTTTATTAGAATACCCCTGTTTTCGAAACTTATTACGAGAATGCCTTTGTTTTAAAACTATTTACGAATTCGTCCTCGTTTTGCCTATGTGGCGACACGGTGGCAGCTTCTTTTTTTTTTCAGCTGCTGACAAGGAGGCGCGGATGGGGAAGGCGCCTCCAACATGGAGGCGCCAACAAAGGAGGCGCCTCCAACATGGCAGGCATGGATGAAGATGGCGCCTCCAACGTGGAGGCGCGGATGGAGAAGGCGCCTCCTACGTGGCAGGCTCTAACCGCGTAGGCGCCTCTGACACGTGGCACACACAAAATTTTTTTTTGAAAGTGTGTATTTGATTTGCAAAAATGTACCTGATTAATAATTTAATATATCCCGAAATATTAATTCATGTGTTTAACAGAAAACACATAACCTGTTCAACAGAAAACATATAACCTGTTCAACTGAAAACAAATAACCATATCGACTGAAAAGAAAACAAACTACAGTGCTCATCACAAATCTAACCAGATATTTAAGTCTAAAGTAATTTTATGTAGAAACGTTCAGTAATGTTAAGTTTCTGCGTAAAATTACTTTAGACTTAAATATCTGGTTAGATTTGTGCTGAGCACCGTAGTTTGTTTTCTTTTCGATCGATACGGTTATTTGTTTTCAGTTGAACATGTTATATGTTTTCTGTTGAACAGGTTATGTGTTTTCTGTTAAACACATGAATTAATATTTCGGGATATATTAAATTGTTAATCAGGTACATTTTTGCAAATCAAATACACACTTTCAAAAAAAATTTGTATGTGCCACGCGTCAGAGGCGCCTATGCGATCAGAGTCTGCCACGTAGGAGGTGCCTTTTGCACATGCGCCTCCACGTTGGAGGCGCCATCTCCATCCGCGCTTGCCACGTTGGAGGCGCCTTCCCCATTCGCGCCTCTTGTCAGCAGCTGAAAAAAAAAAGAAGCTGCCACCATGTCGCTACGTAGGCAAAACGAGGGCAGATTTGTAAATAGTTTTAAAACAAGGACATTCTTGTAATAAGTTTCGAAAACAGGGGTATTCTAATAAAAAAGTCTAAAAAAATAATCACCATGTATTAATTTGAGAAGAATAACATATATTTCTTCTGTTTGGTGTAACACCCTTTATGTAGAATTAGAATAAAGGATATTAAGATTATTTGTTTAATTTTTATAATTCCTTATAATCAAATATTGTGTCTCTTGCTAATTTATATCTCAATATAAATATTATCTATTTTTTCTTAAATTTAAATATAATTTATTTTCCATTATTTATTTTTTTGACATTATTTTCCGTTATTTGTAACTATTTTAGCTTTTTTTTTTTGGAACATATTTAGCTATTATGTTAAAAAATGAAAAATAAGTTGGGTTGGCAAGCCTAGTCCATCATAACAACCCTACACATTTGGACTTCTTAATGACCAAAAACATTAATTGGGCCAAAAGAAGAAGAGAAAAAGCTTGGGTTTCTTTTAACAAAAAAACGAGTGTAATGGCTCATGAAAGAAAAAATTATGAATTATAAAATGAAACTCTAAAATGACCAAAAAATCCCAGACCAAAAAAAAAGAACCTAGAAAATGACCTCTCTCTACCAAAAAAATAAAAAAGAACTACCTCTGTTTTTTATTTATTTTATTTTCTAACTCTAAATAGACTTGTAGTTATGAAGAAAAAAAAAAGGCTTTTGGAGTAAATTAATGTTAGTTAATAAACACCCCACTTTACCTACTTTATATTATTTTTTTGGAGTATATCACAAGGAAAGAGCTGGTGAAAGAATCAAATTTGCGCTGACTTTTAATTTCTATTTCTATAATTTAAAGTTTCAAACTCATCAACATGGTACTTATAGTAATAACAAGGAAGAAATCTTTGAAAGCTTCTAACATATTTAATGCATAATTAAAAAAAAATACATATATATAATTCAAAAGCATTATAGAAAATGTCAAATGGTTCATTTTCACTCGGTTTGTCATTTACAAAACTTATTATTCGGTCCCATAAAAACAACAAAAGCATATAACCTTTAAACAACCACTAATCTTTGTTATGATCATGTAAAGTTAAATAGTTAATAGGGATTATCTAAGCTACCAGTCCACTAACTCATTATATTATTCATAATCATTTCAATCACACACTAACAACATCATAATCGACACAACAGCCCTACCTAATCTTCAGCATCTTTAAAAGCTCAATTATGTTGCCTCATGAATCCGGAATATATATATATAAAGTAGTGTTATATAAGTATAACTAATTTAAAATAAATAAAATATTAGAAAAATTAATCATTTAAAATTATAAAACACTTATCATTCGAAATATTAAATAATCATATAAATGATCATCAATAATTTGCATAAGATCCTAATTGAACAAAAATAATCCTTAACTCAAAAAGATCACCTAACAAGGAAGAACATGAGCATATTTTTTTTTGTCTATAATCAACATAAGCATATTATTTATTATTTATGGTATTAATGTGTCATTATTTCCAGTTTTAAAATAAGAACACAACATTACAACACCCAAACATGGTTAAACCTTCTAAAATCAAATATTAAAACTCTTCTTAGTCGCCATTTGTGAAGCTATCAAAATTGAGCTTCATCAAATTAGAAGAAAAAGAAACAAAAACAAAAAACTAATATTAATTAACTAATTAATTAACTTATTAACTTAATTTTAATTATTGATTAATAATAATATTAGTATTAATCAAGAAAACCGGTTTTGCGCCAAATCGCATTTCTGACTTGCCGAAGATCTCTTCCTTTGAGAGTTCTTCCGACGCCTTCCAACACCGAAAACGACGTCGCATTCGGCAGCGCACCGGAGCTTCGCGCCACGATCTCATGCGGCCGCAGCATTTCGTCTTCGTCGTCTAAGTCGTCAACGGCAGCAAGATCGCCGGCATTCTTTCTCACTTTTGCTACACCGACGGGAACCTTCACCGGAGCAGACTGCTGAAACTTCCGGCCACCGGAGCCACCGCCGGGAACCGATTGCGAGAAGTAATTGTCGCCGTTCGGCCTCGGAATCGAAGGAATCATCACCGTTGACGTCGAAGATGTCGACGGTTTCCGGCGAAGAACTGGTAATCGATCGGATTCTGGTAACGCCGCGAGGATGCCGGAGTTTTGGTGGAAGCTCCGGTGGATGTTCTTGTTCGCCCGCGGCCATGGCGAGAGCTGATTGTCGAGCTCGGAAGCTTCGTCGGCGGCGTAGAAGAGTTCTGCTTCGTTGAGCTCATCGCCGGCGGCGGATGTGGAAGATAAATGTGAGGGCGAAACGGCGAAGAGGCCGAGGAGGCGGTCAGAAGAGGAAGACGGTGGTGAACGGCGGTTACGGGAGCTAAAAGTGAGATCCATTTTTTTTTTTGGTTAAGACTTAAAATTTTTGGTAAGAAGAAAGAAGAAAAGTTTGATAGAAAAGAAAGTGAAGAGAAGAGAAGAATGTGTGAATTGTGATGTGGCGAAAGTAAGAAGAGACAGAAAACGAAGAAAATGAGGTTTTTATTAAGATACACAGAATG
The DNA here is from genome assembly GCA_036250425.1 of Stylosanthes scabra. Lineage (NCBI taxonomy): Eukaryota > Viridiplantae > Streptophyta > Magnoliopsida > Fabales > Fabaceae > Stylosanthes > Stylosanthes scabra. The sequence continues at coordinate 15,138 of JASCZI010120871.1, read as the reverse complement.
TGGTGGCACAATCACAAAAGAAAGAGAAGAAGAATATGCATTTATTTTTCTTATTTATATTTATTTATTTATTTACCGTACACGCACTAATAAACTATGAATATTAAATAATCTATGAAAAATTAATATTAATAATGAGTTAATGACTAATTTCTTGTTGAGTATTAGACGTTTTTATTTATAAATTATTTAATTTCTGAAAAATGTATTGACTTATATTTAATTAAGGAAGGATGATTATTTTCTTTTCAACTAAAAATTAATTTACGTGTTTTTTTTCTATTTTAATTTTTGTATTTAGATTCGCTATTTTTATACTATATGTAATTGTTTGTAAACTATTACATATTGTATTAATGTATTTTGTGAATTTTTTAATTAATTTTTATATTTTTTTATGTTAACTTTTATATATAGAGATATACAATTATGTAACATTACAAAAATATTTATATAAATATAACAAATTGAATCATGTATTTTACAAAGATGATTGATGCAATGATTATATTTTATGTTCATACAATATAGTTAAATTTTACTTTAGTTTTGATATATTATTTGTTTTGCTTTCCATGAATTAGTAGTCAACAAGTGATTTGTAATAAATTTAAATTCTATTTAAAAGTTTGATGTTAATTATATATGCGCACTCAGATAAATAATTATAATTTATGGAATAAATTAATTAAATGCTTAATAATTGGTTTAGATAATGAAATGAAAAAGATAATGCATGCATATGATTATGATTATGGTGATCATTTTGGATTTGTAAGTGGTTTTTGTTTGGATTTGGGTTTTGTGGGATCCCACATAGGCACGTAACCTATGGAACTTGAGGATATACTCCTTACAACACGACACGCATCCTATGTAAGGGTTTATAGGGGAATGCCACTATATATTGCTTCTTATCCATTGATAAATAGCATAGTAGTATAATGATAATCCAAGTTCTTTATAAATTAATATTGCTAAAATATTATCGGATAATAGACTGATTCAATAGTTAATTACTTTTCAGTGCACATTGGTTTGGTTTTCATGAAAACCACTCTTGAAAAGTTAAGTTACAAGATTGTGTTTGGTTTGCGTATGTTAAAGGTACGTTGAAATAAATAATTATTTGAAGATGATAAAATAATTTTTTTTTTTAATAGTATTATTAATTAAAATTACATAATGTGGTTCAAAAGGAAGTATTAGGTGAGTGATTTTTATTTTATCTAAATTGCACTTCCATCAAAATAGGTTTCTAATATAGAAAGGTTTACAAGTAATTAGGAATTTAATTGAATATTTAAATATATATAAAAGATATAAAAATTTAGATATTTAAATATTTTAGATAAAACAATATAAATATATATATCTTTAGGAATTAGAACCTATTTTAATGATACTCTTTAGATAATGATGCTTTATCGATCCATTGTTGATAACAATAAATAGATAACTAAATTCACAATTAGTGTTAATTAGGGATAACTATGATTTTAGTTAGAAAAGTTTGGGACTAAAATTTTTTTAGTCACAACCCTTTTTTCATTCTTATGTTGGTCACAAAAGTGAAATCTTTTATAAAAATGAGGTGTGGTGACATTTTTGCCCCTCCCACTCTTATGCATGGTTTTCAAATATAACCCTCCCTAATACTTAATATTGCACATTAGCCCCAAAAAATAAATTCCTAATGTGAAACACTCTCAATATCTCACTCTCAGAAGCGCCGCTCCCAAGCCCTCTTCCTTTCCAATCCTCTGCCTGTCCCAGCTCACTCCGAGCCACCGCTGTGCGCCGTCCACCGCTCTTCTCGGCGTCGCAACTCCGTCTAGGCGCCCACCACTCTTCAGTCCTGGCGTCGTCCTCTCACTCCTCTCGGTTCTCCTCTCTACCGCGCCACCGCCGACGAAGGGCCGTGCCACCGTTGACTTCTTACTTCTGAGGAGGACGTCTTCGGCGCTGCACGTTGGCACCGGGAGAGGGCACCGTTTCGTCATCTTCGTCGGCAAGGGAAGGACGTCGGAGCTGCTTCAATCGTTGGCACTCGAAGGATGGAAGACATCAGCGCCGGAAGAAGACGCTGTTTTGTCATCATTGTCGGCCACGAGGGGATGTCGGCGCTGCTTCAATTGGTGGCACTCAAAGGACAGGCAAAAGGCGTCGTTGGCACCGGAAGAGTGGCTGGTGACCATGATTGTTGTTTACAAACAGGATCTGTTTTCAATTTTTTATTTTTTTGTATTTTTTTGGCAAATTAAAATGATTTCATGAGTTTTTGGAATTGGAAGTGTGATGATGTGGGAGGAGGCTGTGTTTTTGTTAATTTATTAGTAGACTTGTTGAGCTTGAGCAAGTTTTGAGATGAGGAAGGTGGTGGTGGAGGATAGTTGTTATTATGATTGTTCATTATTGATGATGATTATCTGTTTTTGGTGGTTTCTGCTGCAGGGGTTGGGAAAATCAAATGAAGTAATGGTGGGAAAAGATTATGATTATGAGAGTGGTGGGTGTTGTGGAGATTAACAAGTGATGATGGGGTTTGAATGGGAAAAGATTATGATTATGAGAGTGGTGGATGTTGTGAGATTAACAACATCTACTGGTTCAATGATGATAATATTTTAATAAAAAAATTTTACATTTTAACAACCACAGGGGCAAAATGGTAAAATCAACTATTTTAATAAAAAATTTGACCTTTCTGATCAATCTGAAAACGAAAAAAGGGTTGTGACTAAATAAATTTTACCCCCAAACCTTTGTGACTAAAATCATACTTATCCCTTTTAATTATTTAAATAAACTTTTACACCAATTTAAAATGAATTTAATTTCCATATATACTGTAAGTGTAAAAAAGTTTTACACGTACATTCAATGTGATGTTACCCTATTATCAAAAGTAATTAATTTTCAAGCCCACTATTTCTAAAATCAAATAAATACATGAATCTGTGTAAAACTCTTTATACTGTTAGTGCATCAAAATTAAACTCATTTAAAATTATATTTGATGTTTACGTATATCAATCTATCTATTACTTTATAACTTTCTATAGTTTTACTAAATTTTTAATCTAATTTTTATATAAAGAAAGTCTTATAACTTAATTTTTATATTAAATAAAAAAAAATCTTGGGAGCCAACGTTAGGGAGCCTATAGGGAATCAATATCAATTTTTCTTTTTTTCTCTTTCCTCTTTTACCATCTATTATTTCTCTAATTACACTCATGGCTCCCTAAGATTTGCTTCCTAGCATTACTCTTCTTAAAAATATATTTGTAAAGAGTAATAATACTAAGGAATCAACGTTAAGAGATCAATAGGGAGTCAATAAGTGTAATTAAAAAAACAGTAGATGATAAAAGAAGAAAAAGAAAAGAAAAAAAAAATAATATTGACTCCTATTATTTTTTTAGTATTGACTGTAAAGACTTTTTAATTTGTAAGATATCGAAATAAATAGCAAGTTTTTTACTTGTTAAAATATCATAACTCAGGTTTCATATTTTGCATATGAATAAGGCAAGGCAAGTGACATGGTACCAACCATTGACAACAACATGCTTTTCTTTATATATTAATTCTGTTACATTCATACATTTCAATCCTCTTAAAATGTTGTGTAGTCAACAAGACTTTCATCTGTGACTCAGGAAAATCTCTACTACCCGTTTCTTTCCATCAACAAAATTTAGGATAATTAATATGTCATCATGAATAACCTGTTTTGCTAATCCATATGTATATTCATGATGATTTTTGCCCCAATCTTCTGAGCTTCTTTAATTAGCCTTTTTGCCATATCAATTGATGATTGACATTTCTTTTTGGCGTTAGGCCATGCAAATATGATAAACTTATAAGTTAGTCGACACATCTTATAAACTAGCTCAAGGGTTGAAGAGATATAGTGTCCTCCATTAGGTAGCCCATCAATGAACCTGTGCAATCTATATATTTTAATCATGCATCGCCTATTGATATGCTTGTCTAATATAATCAATGAATAATTATTTAGCTAACTTGCGGTTGCATATTTCTGTAAGATAAAATTATATAATAACACTAGTGAGTGGGGAGACTTGAACAAATGTGATATTCCCCATCTCGAAATACAATGGCATTTAGATCATTAGGATGAGCAGTAATAAGAAATTGCTATCTAATGTTAATGTCTCTAATGGTGTATGTTAACATCGTCCCATAGTTTGTTAGAAATAAAAATATGATGTTCTTCCAATTACCTCAGCACTTCCATGAGATAATCTACTTGTAAAAACAGAAAAATTTACTACCTAATTCTTTAACGATGATGGTGCAACTGTCAAACATATATAGAAGGAGAGGACTCAAAAATTATGAGTACAAACTTTGTCCAACATGTATTTTATATGCAGGAGCAATTTGCATGGACGAGTAGTTAAGTAGTTATACATTGTTTTCATGTTAAACTTTCTTCCTTCTACATGACATGAAAAACTGTTGGTGTTAATACTAAATTATAAGAAATTTACTGCTTCTTAACTTACTCTAACCTTTGCTATCATATGTAGGAAAAAAATGCGATGATTTTCTTTATGAAGTAATTTTTTGTGTCATCCAAAATATGTAGTAAAAAAAAATTATTTATCTTATCAAATAAATAAAAATTTTAGGGTAATATTTAAATAGTCATGTAGGTTGTACCCAACAAAATAGTTATGTAGGTTAATTTAGTCCTATCGAAAAATTAACATCTCAAATTGAGCTTATAATTATGAGATACATCATGCATTTATTTTAAAATATTTTATGACATGATATTATTATTTTAAAAGGAATATATATCCAAATTAATTTTCAAAGAATTTTGAAATCTACATTTGATTCTTAAAAAAATTAATTATTGGATTAATTTCCAATGTTAATAGATGTTAGATATTTTAATCTCTAATAAAATTTATATTAGATTAGTCTCTAACATTAGTTGATATTAGGTACTTTAGTCTTTTATTCATTTTCTCTGTCAATTATTAATAGTTCGATTTGATGTGGCACGTGAAATTGTTTGGTTCCTCTAAAACTTTATTCATTGTCACTTAATGTGTGACTAAATAATTTCTCGTTAATAGTTGATGAAAAAAATGAAAAAAAATTAAAATAACATTTATTACGTTAAGAACTTATTTAGTAATTAATTTTATTAGAAATCAAAATATCTAATATTTATTTATGTAAAAAATTACTCTAATAATTAATTTGATTACGAATTAAAATGTTTACTTTAAAATTATCTAAATTAATTTGAGTATATATTCTCCTAAAAGAAATACTACTTAAAAAAATGTTTCTTCTTACTTCTTAGAAAGAGTATAAGGGTCACAGCTGAGAGACATACACGTCAGAGCTTCAACCCTATTGGTCTAAAATTCCAACTAGGCACACACACTTCCTAACTTGCTACACTACTTCACCCTCTTTCCGCCGCTGATTCCATTTTTTTTTTTCCAACTCGGTTACCCCAAAACTCACCACCAAATACGAATCCCAACTCCCAACTCACTTCAACTCGCTCTCATAATCGCCCATGAATCCACTGGTAATTACAACTATACCATCCCTTCTAAACACTTCAACATACAAATTTCAACTACTACTACTACGATCTTTCTCTTTTTCTTTTTTCTTCTGATTTGAGAATTTGTTTTGTTATGTTGTTAATTTTGGATTGAAAAATGTCGACGGCACCGTACGATTTGGAACAGCAGCAGCATCATCAGAGAAGTGTAGTCGCCGCTGCTGCTTCGTCACAGAGCCCTAGATCTCCGTCATCTTCTACGCCGTTCCTCTCCGTCTCCGTCACCGATCCCGTTAAGCTCGGCAATGGCGTCCAAGCCTATATCTCATATCGCGTCATCACCAAAGTATATATGCTTAATTAATTATTATTATTATTATTGTTGTTGTTGTTGATTCGAAATCGAGCTTCGATTTTTGTTGTTGCGTGTGTTTATATTGATGAGATTCCGCAAAGATGGAGTTAGCTAGCTGAAATTGCGATTGAACTAAGCATATGGTTGAGGAGTGTAGTGTAGTGTAATGCGGATCGCGTTGAATAGTTGTTTTTGTTTTGAGTAATTTATTTATTATGATATTGTTTTGGATGATGAGTTCAAGAGTTCAGTTTAGGGGGGTTTTGATGTTTGATGCATTAGGGATCATGATTTGGTTGTGTTTTATGAGGATATCTTCTTTTTAAGCTCAGTATATGGAGTTAAATAACGGTTTCTGATGAGCTTGTAGAACTGCAATGGATGTTTGTGTATGTATTGTTGAAATGGAGTTTAGGTTTGGATTCTGTTGTCACTAATTTAGTGAAAAGCTATGTACATTTAGGCATTAGTTGTGATTAAGAGTTGGTATGGATTATGGAACACGAGGCATTTTTCTTATGAGATGTATTGGGGTTAAGGGAGATTTGTAACTATAAGCATCTGTTATTTCATCATCTGACTTCCATAAATTTGTTTGACAGACAAATTTTCCAGAGTACCAGGGGCCTGAGAAGATTGTTATCCGACGTTACAGCGACTTCGTGTGGTTACGCGATCGTCTTTTTGAAAAGTATAAAGGAATTTTCATTCCCCCTCTTCCAGAGAAAAGTGCTGTAGGTAACATCTAAGCAGAATCTTATTGCATGTTTAATAATGATTTGAAGTTGAAACTACCTACTGCCATTGGAGAGCTAATGACATCTTTAGTTTGATGCTTTAAAGTTCATCATCTTCTTGTTAATATTAATTTTCAGAAGTTAATTACTTAAAACCCCATCCTTTAAAAAAGTTTGTTGTGTTCAATGATTAAGTTGAAGGTCACTGTCATATACTTTACATATTGTCTAGATTTTTCAGATTTCTGGTTGAGCTTAGTTGCCCTGAGCATTAGTATGGATCCTGTTGAATGTTCATTCTAAAGGTTTTCTCAAGTTCCACATGTTCTGTTTTATTACTGCAGAGAAATTCCGTTTCAGTGCTGAATTTATTGAGATGAGGCGGCAAGCATTGGACCTATTTGTAAATAGGATAGCATCACATCATGAACTTCAACAAAGTGAGGACCTGAGGTTGTTTTTGCAGGCAGAAGAAGAGGTGACGTCTCATCCTCTATTGACTATTTTATTCCTCCATGCAGCTTTATATATTCTAGTTGTGGTTAGCTTTCGTTCACTATAAAATGCTTGCTACGATACAAATACAATCACAAGACATTTTGCTTATTGTGGGATTTATAAGACTTTTGTTGTCCGTGTTCTTTCCCATGAACACCTATCTGTCGTATTTATAATAAAAAGTGTTCTAGGTCTACTCCTTTTCTCACATTACTTTTTTAGGTTTTAAGAGTAAAAGAATACCTATTTTAAGCTGATTTAATTCAACATGCTATGCAGACAATGGAAAGATTAAGGGCCCAAGAGACTGGCATATTCAAGAAGCCATCTGATTTAATGCAGATTTTTAAGGTTAGATCTGATTTAATTCTCTTATGACTTTTGTAATGAATGCTATTAATGCATATTCAAGAAGCCATCTATATGAATACCTGCAATGTAAACAGTCTATTGCATTTTTTCTGTTGAGACGTTTGCTTTCCTGTCTGGTGGCCTTTCTGTCAGTTCATGTGTTCCAGATTTCCTATTGCTTAAGTTATGTGAACATTGACAGGATGTGCAATCTAAAGTGAGTGACGTTGTCCTTGGGAAAGAGAAGCCGGTGGAAGAATCAGATCCCGACTATGAAAAGCTGAAACACTACATCTTTGACCTTGAAAACCACTTGGCTGAAGCTCAAAAGCATGCCTATCGTCTTGTGAAAAGGCATCGAGGTGATATTTTAATTTTACCTTGGTTTCTATTACTGCCTTCTACATCTTTCGTCCTCTGTATTCTATGCTTTCCCGCTTCTGTTTTATGTTTCATTGACCCGAGCAATTCTCTGAACTTGATAATGCTCAAGCAGAGTTGGGACAATCACTTTCAGATTTTGGGAAAGCGGTAAAACTTCTTGGTGCTTCTGAAGGAAATTCTCTTGGCAAAGCTTTTTCTGAACTTGGGATTAAGTCGGAGATTTTATCTACTAAGCTACAGAAGGAGGTAAGTCTGAGTGGTATCACATACACATTATCTTACTAAGTATTTATATACGCTTGCAAAAGGGGTATGCTTGCTAATAGAAGTAAAAGGTGAAAAGAATAATCCTAACCTGACTCTGTCAAGCAGGCTCATCAGATCTTGATGAATTTTGAAGAACCTTTAAAAGATTATGTCCGGGCTGTGCAATCCATTAAGGTAGGCCAGATTTGTTCTAATTCATTATTTAATAACATACTTGTCAAATCTGGTTAAAATGGAATAAAAGGGATTATTTTATCATATTTTTCAATCTAATATTCTTCTGAAACAGGCAACAATAGCAGAGAGGGCCAATGCCTTCCGGAAGCAATGTCAGCTGGCTGAAACAGTGAAGCTGAAGGAGATTGAACTGTAAATTCCTGATTCTCTGTTTTTATTATTTTCCTGTTTTAGTTGTGTTAATGTGTTTCCTTTTCTTAATGTAGCTAAATATTAAGTAATAAAGTACAAATTAAAATAATACAAGGAATAATAACAATAATAAGCAATGGGAGGAGGAATATTTGTTTAAAATATTATGTGATTCTTTTTGTTAGGTGTCTTGATCCTATATATACCCATGTTTACTTTTTTGTGTAGCATTCTTTTGTGGCTGAATTAGCATTTCATGATTGGTTGCATAAGGTCCCTTAATACTAACTATAATTCATGTCTGTGTCTGTGAAGCAAATAAGCCTTGTTTGTGTCTTGTATTGCTGTATGTATAAGCTTTTGTGTTCCATCTAGCTTGTGAGCTAGAAAGAAGAGTACATAGTTGCTATGGATTTATCTATTGATTCATTATTGTCTGAAATGCAGTGAAAGGCAAAGGTTGCATCGGTCTGAAAAACTGGCAGAGGCTGAGCGTGAATATAATGAGGCAAGTTTTGCATGTTATTGGCAAATTTTCAATTAAGAAATTACAATCAACAGTTTGTTTTGTTTAGCTTGGCTGACACGATTTTGTTGTGCAGTTGAAGGCAGAGAGCGAACATGCAACAAAGACATTCGAGTCTATTGTGAGATTAATGAATGAAGAAATTGGGCGTTTTCAAGAACAGAAGACACTAGATATGGGGATCGCTTTCCATGAATTCGCCAAAGGTCAGGCACGCCTAGCAAACGACATCGCTGGTGCGTGGAGAAGTTTGCTTCCTAAACTGGAAGCGTGTTCAGCCGCTTAGAGAATCAAAACGGTGAGTACTACAGAGCACTCTAGAGTGTAGATGAAGTACTACTTAATGGATGGTTAGAGGGAGGGAGGGAGGGAGGGAGGGAGGGAGGGACTGGCAGAAGAAAGCTCTTGTTTTGTAGAAGGGCTTTTACAGGGAAGTTACCTGCTTTTTCGAATTATGTTGTAAAAGTTATGATTTTCTTATTACCAAATGATTTTGTACAAATTTCAAAACAAAAGTAAAAATGGTACATCTTTGAAACATTGTTTTTTTTTTAGCATTGGTAACAAAGCCCTGGACTCTTGTCACCGGAGTGCTCTTCTCGTCTCTTTCTCCACGCCGATGTCACATTACCTCCTCATTAAATCTTCACATTTTGTAGGTATTCATCGTGGTGGATGATATATAAAAAATGTAAAATTGAAAAAGAAATTTTAACTATAAAAAATTTGAAAATAAAAATAAATTTGAAACTATTAAAAAAATTAAGAAAAAAATTGAATCAAATTAGATATTAAAAATTTTAAAAATTTTTCATAAAAAAAAAACATACTTTGTCCTTTGATATTAGTATCAATTAATCCGATGAACTTTTTCTTTAGTTTACTAATTCGTAATGCAGTTCTTGTTCTTTAACTACTAAATTGATAGTCACCAACAAAAAAAAAAAAACTACTAAATTGATATTGATAGAATAACAACAAAGTTTGTCCACTAAATGGTAAGTGAACAGTTAAATAGCAATAAAATCTTTGAGAATAAATGTAAGTTGAAAGTTTCCAACTCAAACCAATGAAAAAAGAAGACGACATGTGAAGGCAGCACTAAGTAAACTTATCTTTTAGTTTTAGACTTTCACAACACCATCCATGATTCCATGCATTTCTTTTTTTGACCCTCATGGGTAATTCCGTAATTGTGCTCGGAATTCAACATTCGTTTTTTTTGGTGCCGTGCACAAAAATTAGCATTATCACACAAAGCAAACACTTTCCCTTTAGCTTCTGTTTTGAGAGAACCCAGAGAGTACACTGCAAACTGCAAACCCTTTCATCATTCATCACATTTTTTTCTTTCTTTGTTCTTTGATCCCATCTGATCTTCTTCACTTGAGATTCAATCATGGCTGAAAAACTTTATGGTGGAGCTTACCTCTCTTCCTTCGTTGAAGCTATTTTAGACAACCTGTCTAAAATACTTGAAGATGACTCTGTCCTCTATGGAAACCACTCTGCTTTGGAGTTCCTTGAAAGGTTGCAGAATTGTCTCTATGAGGTTGGACCTGTTCTTGATGATGCTGAGCTGAAGCAGTTCGCTGACAAGAAAGTCAAGAAGTGGCTTGCTGATCTCCAAGATGCTCTCTATTTCGCTGATGACTACCTCGATGAACTCTCCACCAAAATTGCCACTGCATCTCCAAGGGATCCAGGTATCTCTTCTTACTGTTCTTCTCTTGTTGATTCATATATTGAAGGTAGTGGTGACCTGGAAAGAATAGTTCGAAGACTAGAGTCTGTTGTAGCACGCAAAGCTTATCTTCGTCTGAAGGAGACTGCCAAGGTGGACATGTCATGGAGAACTCCATCCACATCTCTCGTTGTAAGTTCTGACATATTTGGTCGGGACAAAGACAAGGAGGAGATAATCAAGTTGTTGTTTGATGATACTTGTGATGCTGAATCACCTGTTACTGTGATCCCCATTTGGGGTATGGGCGGAATAGGAAAAACTACTCTGGCTCAGCTGGTTTACAGTGATGCTAAAGTGGTGGAAAAATTTGATACTAGAGCATGGGTGTGTGTTGCTGAAAATTTTGATCCTGTTGGTCTTACAAGGACTATACTGGAGAAAATAACTTCACTTTCGTGTAACACGAATGATTTTGATTCACTTCAAAATCGTTTGAAAGAAGCGTTGACAGGAAAGACATTCTTAGTTGTTCTAGATGATGTCTGGCATGATGAAAAAGATACATGGGAGCATCTTCTAAAACCTTTTCAGTACGGGAATCATGGAAGTAAAATTCTTCTAACAACCCATAGTGAAAAGGTGGCTACTGCGGTGGCAACGACTAAACTACAGTACCAGCTGAGTTTACTGTCT
>JASCZI010120870.1:164631-178511 GCA_036250425.1 Stylosanthes scabra | reverse complement strand
GAAGAAGAAGAAGAAGAAGAAGAAGAAGATACGAAAGAAGATGATGACGATGACGACAACGTAGGTGGAGGAGGTGGAGGAGGAGGAGGAAGAAGAAGAAGAATAAAAAGGTGTTTGGCGGCGTGAAGATGATGCAGTGCGTGAAACACACGCTCCTTAATGATGAGAGTGGTGGTGGTTTTTGTAATTCACTTGGTTAACCACTTGGTTAGTAAAACCACTTGTTCAAATAGCGGGACTGTTTTTTCTATTACTCGTTTTAGTACGTTATAATTTTTTACTATTATTATTATTTATGATTAATAATTTTTGTTTAATTAACTATATTTAATGGGATGAATAAATCATATTATAAATATCATCACCACAATTATAAAAGTATATAATGTCAAATAAAAAAAAAGTTAGTTTAAAAGATAGAAATGGTAAGAAGAAAATAAATTTTTAGAGTTTGACAACAAATCAAAAGAGAGCTCGGTGGTGAACGCAGAAACTTCAATTAAAATTCATTGACCCATTTGTCAAAAAACCTTGCCCCTCAAGATTTCCTTTCGAGCCTCATTTGTCAAAAAGAAGATACGCTATAATTAATGCTAAACTTCAACATTAGCTCCACTTAAGTCAATAGGTCAACCATGAAATTTTCAACTAAATAATGGAAGTGGGCACTTAATTGGAATTGGAATGCGCAGGTGGTGTTAATTCAGCGTACTGCAAACACTGCAGCTGACTTCTTAACTAAGTATGCAGTGGAGAGAAACATATCTCACATAGAGTTGCTTCGACCATTGATTAATATGCAGACTGTTCTGTCTTGTAATCCTAGTTCCTCCTCAGTGAAGACCTAGTTGGTTTCCCTTTTATTTGTCACCAAAAAAAAATTTGTTTCTTTTTAGAGTTTATTTTTTAAATCCATTAGTTATCAATTTTAGTGATGTGCCTTTCTCTGAGTGTTCATGACTATAAGTTATCAATGGAATTAGGATAATATTAGGTAGAAATTCACGTCAAATTATCTTCACAACTTCACGTAAAAAACAACTTTCACCGTAATATATATACACACTATATGAGATCAAACACTTACAACAGTATGCAACCTGCTATCTACCTTGTTTTCTCTCCCTGAAACATGTCATCACATTTGTTATCTCTTTTCTTTCTTCTCTTCATCACTTCAAGCCTACTTCTAATTCAGCCCAACAACCCTGTTGCCTCCACCTTAGGAAATGAGACTGACCATCTTGCACTGATCAAATTCAAAGAATCAATATCTGATGACCCTTTTGGAGTATTATCTTCTTGGAACAGCTCAACCCACTTTTGCAACTGGTATGGAGTCAAATGTGGCAGCAAACATCAAAGAGTTACAAAGCTGACTTTAGATGTATACAAGTTCCAAGGGTCCATATCACCCTATATTGGCAACCTTTCATTTCTTAGAATCTTGAGCCTTCAGGTTAATAACTTCCATGGTCATGTTCCACAAACAATAAGCCGTTTGTTTCGACTGCGAGCACTTGCTTTGGACAGTAACAATTTAGTAGGGGAGTTTCCCATTGGCGTGACAAACTGTTCTGAATTGAAGACATTGATTCTAGCCAACAATCATTTTACTGGCCAAATACCAGTGGAGATAGGGTCTCTTGAGAATCTTGAAAGATTGTATCTTGTTTCAAACAATTTTTCAGGGCCAATCCCATCATCAATGTGGAACCTGTCTTCTCTTGTTCTTCTTACCATGGCTTATAATAATTTGGAGGGAAATCTACCTGACGAAATAGGCCATTTGAAGAACTTGGTTAATATTTCACTGGGAGTTAATAAATTGTCTGGTAAGATTCCACACTCGCTTTACAATTTGTCTTCACTATTTGGCTTAACACTTTCATTCAACCAATTTGAGGGTTCTCTTCCAAGCAACATGTTCTTCAACCTCCCAAATCTCATGATCGTTGAAGTGGAAGGAAACCAATTTTCAGGTCCTATCCCAACATCAATCACAACTGCATTTAGCCTTCAACTTGTTGATTTCTCTTACAACAATTTTGTGGGACAAGTCCCAAGTCTAGGAAGCCTTCAAAATCTTTCAGTTCTAGATTTAGGCACAAATGGTCTTGGAGGGAATTCATTTATTAATGACTGGGAGTTCATAAAGTCTTTGATAAACTGTAGTAAGCTGCAAGAGTTTGGGTTTGATTACAATAATTTTGTAGGCCATTTGCCAAATTTCATAGGCAATTTGTCCACCCATCTCAGCTTACTAGCATTTGGTGGAAATCAAATTTCTGGTAAAATTCCTTCAGAATTAAACAATCTTGTGAACTTAATTCTCCTGGGAATGGAGAACAACCACCTAACTGAGTTCATTCCGACTTCTTTTGGTAACTTTCAAAAGTTGCAACATTTGGATATGAACAATAACAAACTTTCAGGAGAAATACCAGCTATCATAGGTAACCTAAGCCAATTGTCTGAGCTAGATTTGTCACACAATATGTTAAATGGAAACATTCCTTCAGCCATTGGAAATTGCAAGAGATTACAGAGTCTAGATTTTTCATATAACAACCTTAGTGGAATCATACCATCACAAGTTTTTGAAATTCCATCTTTGTCACTCTTGTTGAACATTTCACATAACTCATTAAGTGGTAGTCTTCCAAGTGAAGTAGGCATGCTTAAAACTCTTGGTACACTAGATGTTTCTCAGAATCATCTGTCTAAAAAGATTCCTGAAACAATTGGAGAATGTGCCAGTTTAGAGTACCTTTATTTGCAGGGTAATTCCTTTGATGGAATCATACCACTTTCTCTGGCTAATCTGAAAGGTCTTCAACAGTTAGACCTGTCGCGAAATCAGTTGTCCGGAACAATTCCACAAGAACTGCAGAACATTTCTGTTTTGGTGTACTTCAATGCTTCTTTTAACATGTTGGAGGGTGAGGTACCAATGAATGGCGTGTTCCGAAATGCAAGGGAAGTTTCATTGAGTGGCAATGGCAAGCTTTGTGGAGGGGTCTCAAACTTAAGGCTTCCACCATGTCCCTCAAAGGCTACAAAAAAGACAAGACATCATGGATTCAAGACATGGATGATAGTTGTTACAATATGTTCAGCTGTGTTTCTTATTCTTCTTTCATCCATTCTTGCATTCTTGTTTAGAAGAAGAAGACGGGGAAAAGCATCTATTGATTCAACAAATGAGAAGCTGCCCAGAGTATCATATCAGAACCTATACAATGCAACAAATGGATTCTCAACTGGGAACTTAATAGGGTCTGGTGGTTATGGCTCTGTGTATAAAGGACTACTTGATTCTTCAGAAAATATTGTTGCTGTAAAGGTTCTTAACCTTCAAGTGAAAGGAGCTCACAAAAGTTTCATGGCTGAATGCAATGCTTTAAGAAATATCAGGCACAGAAATCTAGCAAAGATCATAACAAGTTGCTCTAGTGTGGATTACAAGGGAAATGATTTTAAGGCTCTTGTTTATGAGTACATGTCAAGTGGAAGCTTAGACAAATGGCTGCATCCCGACGGAGAATGTTCGAACCGGCTAAGAACACTAAACCTGTGGCAAAGATTAGAAGCTATTATGGATGTTGCTTCTGCATTGCATTATCTTCACTATGAATGTGAGCAGCCTGTTATTCATTGTGATTTGAAGCCAAGCAATGTCCTTCTTGGTGACAACATGGCTGCTCATGTGAGTGATTTCGGTTTAGCAAGACTTATCTCAGCAATTGATGGCAACTCTCAGAACCAAACCAGCACCAGTGGAATCAAAGGAACTATTGGTTATGCTCCTCCAGGTAATTTAATTAAGGGAAAAGTACAATTAATTTTTTCTATTTCTCTAATATTGTTTTCCCTTGAGATCCAGCAAATATCCATTTATTTTCATCCTTTATATCTTTTTCTTTTTTCTGCTAAATTGCATTGCAGAATATGGAACAAGCTCTCAAGTGTCCATAGAAGGTGACTCATATAGCTTTGGCATTCTTGTTTTGGAGATGCTAACTGGGAAGAGACCAACTGATGAAATGTTTAAAGATGGGTGTAGCCTCCACGACTATGTCCATGATGCACTTCCAAATAATATCTTGAAAATTGTTGATGCAACTCTGCTCTCAAAGATGGATGAAGAAATTCCAACAATAACAATTGCAGAAGAAGAAGATAATCATATTGAGAATGCAGGGCACTTGCAGAGTAATGCTGAGAACTGGTTGTTCTCATTGTTCAAGATTGGTCTTGCTTGTTCAGTGGACCCACCAAGAGAAAGGATGAATATGATGCAAGTCAACAGAGAACTCAACATTATCAAGAAAGCTTTCCAAGCTTGAGTTTTCAATAATCAGAATTTGTTGTTTAACAGTTGATGTGATTTGTCACAATTTAGCATTTCAGAATTATTTTTAAAGTTTTAAGTCTAAAATAGAAAAGTACTAGTAATAAGTACAAGTGATGCTACTCTTTTTTTATACATGAGCTATTTTCTAAAATTAAAGCTTGTAACATGGTTGGTATATGAATAGTACTACGGAATCAACGTTACTAGGGAGCCAATAATTAAGTTATCATCCAAAATTTATGAATTATCATCCGTAACTTATATATCCAAGATTAAGTTATCATCTAAAATTTATATATATGAGTTATCATCCATAACTATGTGTTGACTCCTTATTGGCCATGGTTTCCTAATTTTTTCTTCGTATATATATATGAGAAGCATGTAACTATAAGTACCTCCTATACGTCCTATAGGGCAGTCACTTCTTGTTTTATAAAGTGTGAAAAAATCTGTAAAGCTCAGGAGGGATAGCGCCATGGATGTGTGCATGAACCTTTTACTACTTCTCCTTTTGTTCTTTGATGATATCTTTCCTACATAGCGCTATCCATCTTAAGCTTCATGGCTTCTTCATCACACTCGCTCCCATGTGTTCTTGAATCTGATCATCATGCATGTACCATGGAAATGGAGAAGAAGAAAACAATTGATGCATTAATTTGATCATTATTAGGGTATGTATGTATGTATATGTATATCTCTTTTATCAATAATTCTGACTTGATTTCTCTTCTTTGATTTAATTTGGGGCTATTTTAATGTCTTTGTTCTTTTTCTTGTGTGTTGGTGTAAGCTGAAGATGAAGAACATATTGGAACACTAACATTTCTAACGCCATTAATGTCAAGGTTTGTGGCCACTTTTCTTTGTGATTTTTTTGTTTTTCTTTGTGTGTGTGTGCCCATTTCTTTTAGTGCGTGGGTGTACGTGTGCATTCCAATGATGAAGGAAGAACTTTCTTATGGAGAAGAAAACAAATGGTTTGTCATTATTAAGTGGGAACGTACACATACATTAATTGCTTTGAATTTCTTTTATTTCGTAATTTAATTTTAAAAATTAGGTTTACCTGGCACTATATATGACCATAAAAATTACTACTTTTTATTAACAATTTTTTTTAAAAGTAGAAAATGTTGAAAATGAAAACAATTAAATAGAACATAAAAATACAAAGTATATATATATATATATCTCCCAATTTGGATTTGAATGGATAATTTAAAGAATTTAATTTATCAATTTAAGAAAAAAATATTTTGATGCATGGGAGTATATAAAGAATTTTACATGATGATTCACTTATATTTATATATTTATATGACTTTTGAAATAGTGCGTTTAAAAATTAATTATTTTATATTAATAATATTAAAGTTTTTTTAAAAAAATCAATTTTAATACATTTACAGTGTAAATGGAAAAAAAAGATACTTATAATATTTTTTTTTCTAGGAGACAAAATATTTTGTTGAAACAATTTTAGAGGGGGATTATCATTATTTGTAGATAGTTAATAATATAACCCATCTATCTATAGTTACTGTAGTATGGTTTTTCACATACACAACTTCACGTGTCTAAAATTCTAATTATTTCTACTTGATTTCTTGGTAATGACTAATGAGTGAATGAATGAACACAACTCGTGTGCAAGGTAAGTAGTTATTCTACTTACATATATATAACTTTAAATTAAACTAAAATTGATCATAGTATGTAGGAGATGCACTTGTGGAGGGATTTGAATCTTTTATTGATTTGAATCTAAAAAAAAAAAAGAGGAAGAATGTAGCATAAATCAAAGCTATCCATAATAATTATTAGATGGCTTAAAATGTTTAAGGCACTTGCCATGCTCTATTGTTTTCAAATTAATTTGTTTTTCCTATTTCTAGTAACCGTTCGTGCAGCTACCCCCTAAAATTTATCATAAACAGCTTTATATATATGGGGATCATCTCACCCTATTTTTTTATGCCCATTTCTCTGTGTTCCTTTTGGTGATAATAATCAACCAACCTATCTATAACTATAAGTAGTAGGGATCTGATCTGAACTTTATTAAAATTAATTTTATTGTAATTATTTTTTGTCATAATATCTTTCGGCTCAACAAATGATAAACTAATCCATCATAATTTTGAAATCTATTTAACGGTCTGTGTCCAATTAGTTGTTGCATAAATAAAGCAAAGTTTAAATACTAAAACTTGTTTAAATAGACGAGTGACCAAATTAGCTCAAATTGTTTTTTTTTTAATTAATTTGTTGTATATATCTAATAAATATATTCTTATCTTCTTGGTCACCTTAGTTTTTTCTTTTCTTTTTTTTTCATTCATTAAACATGATCTTTTTCCAGCATTGCATATCTTATCCTTAGAAACAGGATGTTTCTTTTAAAGATTTGTTGTCTCTTTCAAAAAATAATAAAATAAAATAATTATTTGTTATCATAGTCATAGTGGAACCTCACTAGTATATATCTATTCGATTAGAGTAATGCTACGAATTCAATATTAGAGAGCCAATTAAAAAACTAATGAATAAGTGAGTATCCAAAATTAAAAAAATTATTATTCATATAATATAAAAGTTTTCATCCAAAACTCCTTATTGGCTTTCATAAGCTCTCAAGTGAAAGTTTCTTATACTTTCTCATCATTCGATTATACTAAGTATATACTAAATCAACTACCAATATATAATACACGTTGAAATATAAAATACATATTAAATATAAGTTAAACTATATATGTATTTATACATACATTAATGTATTGATGTGGTGAATTTGGACGTGCAATAGAATTTTTTATATCTTTTATATATTACAAGAACTAATGAAATTGAATAACAAGACTAAAATTTCAAAATAAGAAAAATAAAATTGATAGAAATAATTTAGGAAATGAAGTTATTTAGATACATATATAATTAAGTGAAACATTATAATTTCTCGAAATATAAGAAACGAATAAGAATTTCATTTTTATTACATAATGTTATTATAATAATATATTATTGTTCCAAAGAAGGTAGGCGTACTACGTACACACATGCATATGCATGGATATGTACGTTCTAACACTTTATTTTATTTTACACGATAACTCACGGATTTTTAACTTATAGAGTTGTTGAAGACTCGAAGTTGTCCGCAATGGTGAAGTGAATCATTGTGATATATAAATAAAAATAAATAAAAAGATTAACTCATCGACAACCTTTTGATCTATCAACCATGCTTGGCTCTGACATGTTTCTCTAGCTTTTTCCATTGAAAGTAGCTTGTATTTGGACATTTCTAGTATTATTATTCATCAAATTTAGAGGGATATACTAAAATTAACTATTAAAATTCATCACTAATATATAAATATATATTAAAATATAAAATATATGCATATATTTTATATTTCAATGTATATTATAAACTGATGATTGATTTTAGTATGTAAATAAAATCGCTTGCTATGAATTATTCCCAATGATACAAGTTATGGGACACAAGAGTGGGTCACATCAAGAAATTTGAGAAAGGAGGTAAGAAAATTGAACCTATAAATCAAGTTAAAACAAAAATTAACTACTTTTCTCTTAAAATTAATTTATGTGTGTACATTTTCATATACTTTTTTTTATTTTAATTTTTACGTTGAGATATTTTATTTTTATGTTATATGAAATTATTTTTATACTATATTGATGTTTATATTTTACATATTGTAAATAAAATATATGGGGTATACAGTACTACATATTGCTAAAGCTATATCCTTTTTAGAGGTTTAGGCACAATATTTATCATGATTATTAATTCAACGTGTTTGCAATAAAATTAAATGATAATTTACTTTAAGTCTTATCAACATGAATATAATTTGTTTTTGCTTTTTTATCAATCTCAAAATGTTTTTCATAGAAGTTAATTTTGAATTTATTTGTTATTTACCTTTTTCTTTTAACATCATTAATTTTCATTCGCTTGACTCTTCTTTAAAAAGAACAAATTTCTAAAATAAATTAAACAAAAATAACATAAACAAATTGTAGTAAAATAAAAGGAAAAAGCACTAATTTAGTCTACTACGTCTAATTTGGTTCAAATCCTAAATCGATCCATAACATTTCAATTATCTTATTTTTATTTCAAAAAATTTCAAAAATTCTATTTTAATCTCACCGCTAAATTTAAGATGAATAATTAATGGACAGAATAACGCTGATGATAATTCTTCAATATATAGGCACTCTAAACATTACCGCTAAGAAAAAGTTAAATAAGAAAAAAAAACTATGAAATTTAAATATATATAAATGTAAGGAAATGAATTTATAACCTCAATTTCATTGTTTTTCTTATTACTATATTATTATTTTGCAACAAAAATGTTTCATTTCTAAGTCATTTTAGAATTTGATCCGAGAGTTAGGAACCAAAATAATATTTTATCCTAAAATAAATACTTTACCCTAAAATAAAAAACTTCTCCCTCCCGCAAAGATAAGAAACTAAGAATATACAATAGGATCTACTAATAATAACATAGCAACAAAATTCCATCATTTAATAGTGTTCAACAGAAAGAAAAAAAAAATGAAGACAAGAAAAAATAGGAGATACAAAGAAGCCGTTAAAATGAGAGAGCTCTAACGTATCCAATCCACTGAAATTTCAAAACCTTAAATCTGTACCACTGAACTAGTTTGTCTGGGAAACAGAGTATCGACGCTCGAAGCTAACTGTCCAAAAAAATAAGAGACTCTTGAAGCTACCATGTTCAACTTCAAAGATTTTGGTTACAATGTGCTATGCTAGGGTTTCAAAGTTATATATTCAGAAGTTAAATTTTATAATATGTATAGATTTCATTGATTATACTGCTTAAATTATACTTATTGTTATTTTTTTAGATTCTATTGTATGGATAAGTGAATACCTAGTTATTAGTGAAACTTTCTCCCATATTAGTTGTAGAATTTGTGATGATTCAAGGAAAGTGGTTTGATGATATACATGTCTCTAGCAATCATTGAACAACTTGGTTTCCTCCTTTAACTGATGTAGCAGTGAGTATATCTCATCACATTGGGGGTGGGAGTGATCTTCAGCATTGAAAGCATGCACTTTATTTTTAACTTCTATCCAACTCAAACCAGGAACCTTTTTCACTCCTCTTTCTCTCATCAGCCTAGTAACACTGGCTTTTTCATCCCACATCTTGAGTCTCCCATACATGTCAGAAAGCAGAACATAAGTGCAATGGTCCTCAGGCTCCAGCTCTAGTAAATTTTTCGCAACACGAGCAGCTGATTCGATATCCCCACAAATTCTGCATGCACCTAATAAAGTCTTCAAAACCATGGCATCGGGTTCAAAGGGCATTGATTCAACCAAAGATTTCGCCTTCTCTAGACGCCCAGCTCGGCCATAGAGATCCACCGCGCATGCATAGTGCTCCATTCGTGGTGGAATGCCAAAATCAGACTCCATCGACTCCATAAAGCTGCAGCCTTCTTCTACCAGTGCATTGTGACTACATGCAGTTAGAACTGCAACAAATGTTATATGATCAGGTTTCACCTTTCTCTCTCTCATTAAGTAAAAGAGATCAAGCGCAACGTTGCCTTGTCCATGTTGTGCATGCCCGAATATGATTGAATTCCAAATTATAGCATTGTCTTTGGAGGTAGCATCAAAGGATTTCTTGGCATCTTCAATGACCCCACATTTAGAATACATGAAAATCAATGAACTGGCAACATATTTATTGGTATCAAAACCAACTTTAACAGCTAAGACATGGACTTGTTGACCTAACTGTAATGTAGCTAAATCTGAGCATGATTTGATAACAGCAGAGAAAGTATAGTCGTCCATCTGTATGACCAGAAATCTCATTTGTACAAATAACCTCAAGACATCTTCACTCAAACCAACCTGTGAGTACCCTGCCAAAATGGAGTTCCATGTGCAACTATCTTTGAGGTCCATGGAAAAGAATATCTTAATTGCATCTTCCATGCACCTGTTATTTATCCTAATATACATGGTAATCAAAGCATTTGAAACTGGAACAGATTTTTCAAAGCCCCGTTTAATTACCAAACCATGTAAACATTTTCCATGGCTTTTGATCTTTTGTGCAGAACAAGCACTGACAATCCCAGTGTAGGTATAAATATCAGGCACAAAACCACAATTTTGCATATCAATGAAAACTTCAAAAGCAAGATCTTCTTTCTCATGCATCATGTAAGCAGCAATCATTGAATTCCATGTAACCAGATCATCACATGCAGAAGCATCGAATACTCTCTTAGCATATAGTAAAGAACCGCACTCTGAGTATGCCGTGATAGTGGCATTGCAAACAGTGGTAAATGATTCCAGCCCATGTTTTACAATCTTACCGTGCAATTGCATAGCTAAACTGTAAAAATAAAAATCATCAAGCAATGTCAAAAGAGGAGATATTGTACCGTCATCAACACCAACACCCTCAAGCTCCATACACCTTAGCATCCAAAATGCCATGTCATGATCACCAACTTGTGAATAACCTGCAATCAACGCATTCCACGAGACATGGTTTCGTTCTGGCATCTGTTGGAACACAACATGTGCATCATTGATGCTCCCACACTTGGAATACATGTCAAGAAGGGCACTACCACAGAACAAATTCCCCGAAAACCCCATCTTGATCACAATAGAATGCAGTTGTTTCCCTAGCTCAAGCTCACGATCACAAGCAACACCTTTGAGCATGCTTCCAAATGTATGGCCATCAAATGCAAGTCCACACCTTCTCATGGAAGCAAAGACACCCCATGAGGACTCGAGATCACCGAAGTTCACATAACCGGAAATCAAGGTGTTCCAAGAGACAGCATCTCTGTGGGACATTTCGTTGAACAGTTGGTGGGCAACATCTAACTTCCTGCATTTTGCATAAGAACTTATGATGTTATTAGTAGTGTAGAGACAAGATATGGTTCCTAGCTTGATTGCTTGAGAATGGGCTGCTTGTGCCGCAATAAAAGTGATAGATGAGGTACAAATGAGAGATTGCAACCTCTTCATTCATTGATGCAAACTTAATAACGAGGGTTATCTGCTCTGTTGCTTCTAGTATTGTGTTACTTAAGCATTAACAATGAAGAAGCACGACTTCAAATGTGGTACAATCTTGAGAAGGTCCATGCAAGAATGGTTCATACATAAGTGCATGGAAAGAAGGAAAGCTTATAATCCGAAGTTTAGATAGTGCAAAACCAAGACCTTCAATAAATTCATGACATTATAAAAAGAGAAATCAAGCACAAGCAACTCAAAAGGCACTAGCAGTTCATAGGCAAAAGTTTTCCAGTTTAACGCTCTTTCACATTATGGCCAGCAACTTGGTGCTCAGGGACCTTGAGAATTTTGCTGTTGATAAGGGTAACAAACCTCAGAACTCATTCATACCAGAAAATGAAACCAAGGCTTCCTAACAGGACACATGTCAACCTCAACCTAAACAGAACCTGTTACAATCCAACAAAACCAACACACAGATTGAGAATTTTCTCCCAAATTCAGTGAGAATTTTCACCTAATGTCATTCTAATAAATTTGAACATAAAATGGAAGCAGCAACAATAACAGTATTAGAGTTATAGCATCAACCAGGCTATTAGATAATAAAACAAAGAAGATGGGGGGAGGAGTGGAGGACACAGTCACGCAGAAGCATCAGCACCTTGCAGAACAGAGGAAAGAGGAGAAAACGGAGACTGGCCCAGGCCGTCTAACTAAATGGGCCGTAACAGGGATGGCAAAGCAGGCTACCCGTCCCACCAAAGCCCGCCCCAATACGGTGCGGGCAGTCCGCCCCGCCGAAGGCCATGTTGGCGGGCCGGCCCGGCCACTCTTTTCTGTTTATATTAATTTAAATAGTAATCACTAATCAGAATTCAAGCAGCAGGAGCAATCAGCGCAGATTAACAAAATAACTCAAACACACTCACGTAGCAACAAAATTACAGAATAACTCAAACCCTCACCACAATAATCAGCAGTAACTCAATACCAGGAGTAGATGACGTCGCACCGGCTAACGCCTAGGAGCAGAGGACGTCGTAGGCAGAGAGAAGGAGTGAGTGAGAGAGAGAGAGAGAGAGCCGGGGACGTCGTGAATGAGTGAGCGCCGATCGCCGGGAGAAGTGAGTGAGCATGACCGCGTGAGAGAGAGCAAAAGTGAGGTTGTGTGTGAGCTGTGGGGCTGAGGGGCGGCTGCCTGAACCAAAATTAACATTTCAAAAATGCCAAAAGAAAAATAAATAATACTTCAGGCCCGCCCGCCCGGACGGCCCTGCCCCGCCCAGCCAGCCATGAGGCGAGTGGGCTATTATTTGCAGCCCGTTTAGTAGCCCGTCGGCCTCCCGAACCACCAACCCCAGTCCGCCTCTAAAGTCTAAACTCTAAAGTGCTATTAAACAGAGCTGTAAATAGTCCTCCTAGCCTTGGAATGCCAAACAGGGACGACGATGAAGGCAGAGACAGGAGCGGCGGAAGCACGATGACGAGGTAGATAAAGAAAGAACGACGACGGGGAATAGAAAGGAAGCACGGTGCCGGCAGAAGTGAAGGCACTGCGGCAGCCGGCAGCAGGATCCACGGGGACGACGCTGCAAGTCGCGCGACGGCGTTGTGTCCCACAACGCGGCGGGACGGGACGGGACAGAGGGGCAACGGAGGCGACTGGACGGCAATGAGAACGGCGATGGGACAGGGTGGCCTGATTGAGTGAGCCCTAGTCACTATAGTCAGGGAATGTGTGTGAGGGGTGAGGCACTGAGGCGCTGGGTGGCTAGGGATTTCACAAAATGGGGAATGGAGGGAGAGAGATTACTAGGGATTTTCTTTTTCAGTTTTTTTTTTTTTTTTCAATTTAGGTAAAACGGCGCCGTTAGGATTTCATTGAAAATTTTTTTGACTGGTCCGGTTCTCTAAACCGGCCGACTCACCGGTTATCTACTGACTCGGACGGTCCAATCCGAGTCACTCCGGTTCTGATGCCTCTCCGATCCTTAGCTTGCTCGAACCGATAGAGGGTCCGGTTTCCCGATTTTCCAGTCCGATTCGGTTCTTACAACTATGCATATTAATTAAAAAGCGATAAATGTTTAGTGTTGCCACTAAAATTGGTGATTTTATAACGGTTAAAAAATTATATAAAAATTTTTTTTTAGTAATTTTTAGTAATTTCTATTAAAGAAAAGGTTATAATATTTCTATTTAAAAAATCATAATTTTTTTCCCTCAAGAGGATCAGTATGCTTATTATTATTATTATTATTATTATTAGAGAAAGTCTTGATAGCTAATATTAGGAAGACAATAGAAAATTAATATTATTTTTTTATTTTTTCTTTTCTTTTTTACCACCCACTATTTCTATAATTACACTCATTGACTCCCTATTGGTCCATTAACATTCATTCCGGAGCATTATTCTTATTCTTATTA
>JASCZI010120870.1:150552-164027 GCA_036250425.1 Stylosanthes scabra | reverse complement strand
GAAATTGGTTACTTGCCATTAGCTTCTTCCCAGCTCATAGACGATGGCCTTTAAGTTACAACAAAGAACAAATAATGCTTTTAATATATATATAAAAAAAAAAAAACAAATAATCCTTCATGACTTCTTCCATTTTCTGCTGCAAGAGTGGTCGGGATAAATCAATGAGACATAACTAACTACAGCAGGAGTATGATTGGGTTGTGGCTAATATATAGTGTAGAGTGTGGAAATATTTTTTCAATTTCCTCCATTTAATATTTTATTAACATAAATATTTGCTATGATTTTCTTTTTTGCGGTATTGACATAAATATTTCTCAATGGACCTTAATATATATATTTTAATTTTTATTAAATTCAATATCACTTAATAAAAAAAATTATTAAAAATAGAACATTATTATAGTACCATTCAATTAATGATTTCATTTAGTTAGAGAGTTGTACTTTTTAGTTATCAAATATAAAATGATTAAAAATCATTTAAAATTTACTTGAAATAATAAAATATTTTATACCATTAATTATTAGGTATCTATAAAATATAAAATGACAAAATAAGGAGTTTGGTGCATAATTTTTTTTTTCTCAAATATCATTCATTTAGATATATTTATAATAGAATGTTCCATTATTTTTGAATTTTCAAATAAAAAATTTAACCTCACATTTATTATCATTTCAAAACAAGTTTGACTGCAACATAGGTTTTTTTTTTACTAAATTGCAACATACATTTAAGTCAGCTGACATCCATATTGCCAGTAAAATAAAGAGGCAAGATTTTCATTCCCAACTCATTTTTGGCCAAAAAAAACAAACACGTTTTATTTTTATTTACCTCATGACCCACCATAAGTCTCAAATTTATTTACTCTCCAAACTTAGATGACTCCATAAAAGAAAGATAAAATCGACGCGACAAATGAGAAGTTACAAAGAGAATTCAGCAAGGACACGTGATGTACGAATCCTACACGCGTCCACTATTTAAGGCATCCACCACACAAAAATACATGGCTAATGAAAAATTTGATTTTAGCAGTTAGCATTCACCCAATTAATCCATCAACAAATCTCTGTGTCTTGTTTTTCAAAGTAAAAAAAGCTATCATAGCATAAGTGTAGCAGTTCACATAAACACATGCATCTCAACCACGTGTTTCCGTCATTGTCTAACATGTTATGTCTACACATGTAGATATTTTATTGTATCTACACCATAGCACTCCAAAAAAAACGTGGTTGGAGGCTTGGTTGAGTTGCATATCATTTGCCTCCCAAACAGTGACACCCGGAGTCTAAGTATTAGCGGAGAAAATCAACCCATATAATGTGTGTGAAACTGTGAATCCATGTAGGTATGTGTGAGTGTGTTGTGTACACAATTTCCGCCGTATAAAGATTGAATAATAGTTAGTTTTTTTTTACGAGTGTCACTATATATAAAGATTAAATAGTAATAGATTAATTATTCATCAAAAGTCTAATTTATTTATATAAAAATTGAATAATAATAAATCGATTGTTCAACAAATGTCTAATTTCATTGGTTAACAAGTGTTTAATATTTTGCTTAACACATGATAACAAATGTCATAAAAGGTAATAGTACATATACGTATAAATGTAAATTGATTTTGAGAAAAGAAATTTTAAATTTCAAAAAATATAAAAAGTAATAGAATATAATTGTCATGGGTTTAATATCAATTGCATTTGGAGAGCAAGTTCAAATTCCAAATTTTAGCTCTAGAAAAACCAAAAAAAAATTAAATGGAAAAAAAAGGAGGAAATTTTACTTTTAAATTTTGGGTGAAAATTTCAAATTTCAAGATAAAAATTGGGAGGAAATTTTACTATTGAAAATTTTTTAATTTCAAATATGAATTTAAATAATTGGATTTAAATTATTTTCCATTATAACGCAGATCAACTAACTAAATTAAAATTGTTACATAGGTCATTGAAATGAAAAATTAATACTATATGTTAAAAAATACATGCTGGAATTTCTTAACAATTAGAATTAATAACATATGAGTAATTAAAATCAATTATTTAAGGAAACTATATTAATAAGGCTTGTAAAGTGAATTTCAGTTGTTATTATTGAAATTTGAAAATATAATTATCTAATGTTTGTAGAATGATTTATCAATTTTAATTTTTTTTAGTTGAAAAGAAAACATTATTTTTTTGGATTTTGTATAAGATCCATATGAAAAACAAGGCGCAACAAGCATCACTGTAAGTAAGTTAGAAGAAAAAAAAATTGAATAAATATAATTTTTTTAGTTAAAAGACAGGTCCAGAAAATCAGAACTTCTATCTTGTTCAGATGTTTTAGTTTTTTTTTTTAAGTGTATAATTAACAAATAAATTGAATATCTTTTGAAAAAATGGCATGACTCATTGACTCATGTCAAATATAAAATAAGGTTACATGTAAAGAGGAATCCTAGGATATATTTTTTTTTTTATTGGCAATATCTTATTTTTTGGTGGCAATAATCCTATGATATATTAGTTGCTGAGAGTTTTTATTTGAAAGATAAATTAAACTTTTATTCCCTATCTCAAATCAATTATGATTATAACTTTGAGTAAGAGGCAATTAGGACATTGCAAATTAATATCATATTAGGGCACTTCTTTCACACTTTAATTAATTTGCTTTGTATATCCAACACTAGGTACTCACCTCCACTTTTCCCTATTTCCATTTGCTGTTTTTTTTTTTTTTTTTTAAAATGAAGGATATACTGTAAATATATGATGATAGCAAAGAATAATGAGAGCACTTGATGAAGCTTTTGTATTTACTATTTACTAAAAAATAATAATAATAAGGAAAAACTAGTTTTAAATTTGATTAGTGAGCAGTGACAGTTGAAACTTATCACTAATTTTTAGTATTTTAGTGAACAAGATAATATTGTTAAAAAAATAAAAAAATATATATATCGATTCAACATTCTGTGCAACGCGCTAGAATAATTTCATACATAATAAAGAAGGACAAGCTTAGGCAGTGGCGAGGAAGAGAGAGAGTGAGAGTAGCAATGTTGGCTGTGGGGGATGATAATTGGAGATTCAGTTTTGAGTTGATTAAAGTCAGGGAATGAAGGGTTGGCTAGCGAGAGAGGATTTTTTTTTTTCTGAATTGGAAAAGGAAAAAAGCAAAAGAGCAAAAACAAAAGAGATTATTTCTAATTCATAGAAGCTACGTCTTTCTGTAAAATTCGAAGCAAACCAGTTTTTGGTTCAATCCAGGTAGAAAGAACACACTCATCCTTAGTCTCTTTTTTGCCATCCAATCTGCAGCCATATTAGCTTTACACTTGATCAATCGAAACTGCACATTCCATTATTGATGGAAAGACTCTCAAATTTTCTGAAGGAAGGGTTGAATGAATTTAAATAAAAAAAATTTTGATAATTGACTTGATTTGAGAAAATAAACCAAAGAAAAATAATTCTCTTTCTCTTTATTTTAAGTGAAAGAGAGAAAAATTCCAAAATTAATAAAGTTCAACAGTTAATTAATTTTGTGTATCATAATACTAGCATCATATTTATATTCCTAAAGATAGGCAATTCTGATAGGCTAAGGCCACAATTGAGTATAATCCAACTGTCAGTTAAGGGGAAAGTCAATAGCCTTGTGTGATAGGAGAATGGATTCTCTCTTGTTTCTTATATAAATGATCCCTGTAACTTGTAAGCACTACAATTGGCTTCCATAACATTTTAGGAGCGCTTGGTGAATAAAATACTCGTGTCTATCTCTCTTTGCATGGCATGATCAATGTGAATATTAAACATGAGAGAGGATACTACTCAAAGGCTTATATTAAAAAGATACAAAGACACTAAAACCTATTATTTGTGATTAACTAAAATTCTTTTGATGATATTAATTAGTGGACAACACTTGAACAAAGTCTAATCTTTGTATGTTCTTTAACTAAGAAAATGTGATTTTTATATTTGGCAGATGATAACCCTTGCAAGATAAAACATCACCAGAGATCAAAGAATCTAGATGTTAGATATATGATTGCTGAATTGATTAACTTTTGCTATAGGTTTCTGTTAGCTAGTAAAGGTTCTTCCAAGTTCCAATCACCCATTTTTTTTTTGGGTATACCAAATATGTAGACATACGTGATTTGAAATCTGGATATAGTGGAGATATCACAGCCACAGACGTTATGGCATATTCATGGTGGGGTTAGTGTGTCTTTGCATTGAAGATATATCTAGCTAAAGCAATTACGGTGGAGCTTCTTTTTGTTTATTTTTCTTGTTAGTCATAAAGAGAGTTCGTTAGACATCAAATCAGTTATGCAGTATGGACTTAATCATAAAAGTTGCTAATCATAAGAATTCCATTGTACCAAACAAACTGTTCATGCTCAGATGCTCTTTTTTTGTTGTAAGGTAAAATATCTGAGCATGTATAATTGGATTTTTTTTTTCGCTTATCATCATCTTAGGCTGAATTTTATCGTCCATTATTTCATAGTCACATTCAAACATCATGGATAAAAAGATAACGGCAAATTATATCGGCCTCCTTTGAGGCACAACGAAATTACTTACCCTTTTCTATTTGTAAATTCCTATGCGACTTAAACCACTAATATTACTTTTGAAGTTTTAGAAGTCCTTAAAAATTATTCTTAATTTTATTAACGACAAAAATATCATCCAATTACTTGAAAACGTGACTAATCATATAAAAAATGAATGAACTGACTGACTGTGTATATATATAGCGAAGGATCAAGCTTCAATCTATTAGGGTATAACCTATATGCATCATAACGAGGATCTCAAAACTTTAATGGCTATAATGAACGAATTGAGTAATTGACGGTGTAATTCTTTGGGTCAAAATAATGAAGCCTTCGTTGATGATTCATGATTCTGGTCCTGCCCATACCACAATATGTGGTGAATTTGGGTGCAGGAGCGGGAAAGGACTATATTATAATTTTATCCTATTAAGTTAAAAATTTAATTTCAATGCACTAACAATGCAAAGAATCTTAAACAATCATTCAATTAAATTTATACATTTATATATAGTGAGTTTAAAAATTAATTATTTTTGTCAATCTAATACTACATTTTAAATATCTCGTAAAACTTTTTTACAATGTCAATGCATAAAAATTAATTTCTGAAACTAAATGCGAAGAGGTCATGGTCTCGTCGAATTTAAATAGGTTGTTGAGGCAAGTCCAAAAAAAATAGGTTGTTGAGGTCTCAATAATCTCAGGGCTGAGAAATTTTATTTAAATGGCACAATTTTTTTTTACCCCGTTATCACAATGTAAGTGTGAATTTTGCTTATTATTATGATGGGATCTACTTTGTGTATTAGTAGTGAAATTCACTAATTCAGTATTCACATAATGAAGTAGATTTTCTGATTAAAAGCAGCTACTCCAGTCTAAATGCTAAGTACTCTTTTTTTATAATTGACAATGACATAAGAGATTGTATTTGATGAAAGCATGTGGGGTGTAAATAGCTCAACCACCCACATACACAGCAAGAACTTATTAGTTGACCTCTCTCATAACTCCATAATTAATGCATTAAAGCACGCAAGATCCATTATGGTTATGGTAGTAATATGCAGAGAGACAAAACCAACAAACCCAGAGGCCAGAGCTTATTACTCTCTTTCTCAGTAATACATTTATGACACTACCGGAGTCACTAACAGCATTTCCAATACTAATATCTATTTGACTATTTCAATTTTATTTTGGATTTCATAAGATGCAATATAAGTATTTACCGGACTTTATATAATTTGACACTAAAATAAAATTTTATTTAATACTCGGTCTCAATTTAATTTATATTTCATTTAAATTACAAAAAATTAACAAAAGTAGTTATGCATATGACAACATTTTATTGGTTTTATTGAAAATAATATGGTCTCATTTTAGTGAAATCGATTTTATTTCATTAATCAACTCGAATGGAAAATATTAATTTTAAGTCGATCAGCTATAACTCAAACGACATTTGTGTCCTTCCCCTAGTAGAGGTCTTGAATCCGAGTCTCTTTCCTAACCTATCTTTGCTAAAAAAAAAAAAAAAAAAAAAAGAAGAAAGATATCAATTTTAAATCAGTTCATTTCTTAAAAGTATTAAGACTATTACTCTAAACTAACATATTAAAGTTGCTCTAATGCTTTAAGTTAGTAGTTAGTACAATTGAATTTGAACTATTTATTACTAAAGGATCTAGTTTGTAATGTCATCTAAAAATTACTAGAGTTATAATAAAAAAATTAATTATTTATAATTTCACCAATTTTTTAATTAAATCCATATATATATTTTTTCAATGAGATTCCTATCATATCTGAATTTTTAATTAGATTATTGCCATGAAAGAAAAATAAATTTAACGAAATATTTTGCTACACAAACTCTTAATAAATAAAAAATATTTTTTTTATGTAGCAAAATATTTGGTTAAGTTTAACTTTTGTCATGATAGGGACCTAATTAAAAAATTAGATATCATATAAAAAATTAATTAAAAAAATATATAAAAACCTAATTAAAAATTAGTAAAACTATAGAGATCAATAAAATAATTTAACCTAAAAAAACCAAAACTTTTTTATTATAACATTATTTTTAATTAATGTCTTTATAATACTCTTTAGTTAAATTAATTAAAAAGTTCTTTTTTAACTCTTTACTCCTTAAAATTTAGATACAGGAGATTCGTCCTTTTAATAAAAAAAAAGAGTTCACTTTTAAACATGAATCATTTTCTCATGGACGCACTTTATTTTGATAGTATGTTGGTGCATATTGATTAATTGTGGAAGTGATTATTTTTTTTCAAGACAACAGCAAATTATAACCAATTAATACCAAAAAAAAAAAATAAGTATAATTACTATTCAATAAAAAAAGCATCTCATGTTAGTGTTGTGGTTGTGCATTGTAAAGATAATCTCCCATTGAAGGAAACAAAGAGAAATAAGATTTTTATAAAATGAGAGACACATTATTTTAATATTTTGAGTTGGATGGTATCTGCTTTGAATTACATAGTTCCTCCCTAATGTCTCCTTGACGAATTTGCTCTCACGATGGCCAATGAGTTAGAAGGATTATTGATAAAAAAAATTACACATGAATAAAGCACTATTTTTTCCGACTTATTTGCTATCATATTTGTCATTCGAAGCACATATGAAGAAATAATCGAATGTCAACGCAAGAAAATTAAAATTTCAAAAGACAGCAACTTAATCAAATAATCCAAATATAAATAATTCACTCCTCACAAGTATAGTATCGTTAGATCTTCTTCAACCCTTGTTCTGAGACATTGTCCTTAACTATTGGAGGAAGAAACAATTTTGGTTTTCTATATAGGTCTTTGGAACATCCAATAAAATTAAGCCAAATAAATGCTTAAAAAATAGAAAACATAATAATGGTTGGGAGAGGTTAGACAAATAATGCTCTAACGTTAATTTAAAAAAAAACAAACATACATTAATTTTATTACTTATTTTATTTTAGTGATGGCCCTATATATTCCTGATCTGAGAGTTGTAATTCTTGTTAGTATTTCTTTTGTTGGTTTTTTATGGTTGGAAAATTGGGATTCATCTGCTACCAACTAGTATCCCTTCACTAAGAAGCAAAGTGTTTTATTGCTTTGTTTCGTATCCCAAAGTGCATTCAATTCCAATTATTTCTAAGGGTGGATTAAGCTGTCTTCTTTAGAAAGATATAATTGAGGCATGCATATATAAAGTCCTTTTAGGAATACTATTTTTGTTTACTCTCATACAAATCATGACTGAAATTATATGCCCAATAAATACTTGAAACAAAGTTGAATAAATAGAGTCATGGCTCGTGTGGCTTTGGTTTTTGTTAGCTTCTAAGTTTGTTTTGAATGATTGAGAATTATCACGTATGATTGATTCTATTCAATGAATACATAATTACAAAAAGAAAATCCAGGTTGTCTGTGTAGTACCCAACTAATTGAAGGAACAAACAAGGGAAGGGACCATCATTATAATCCAATGAGGAAAAATCAAGTTTTAATTAAGGTAGCAATTCCTTCCCCCCCCCCCAAAAAAAATGTTTTTGAATATATCTATTTCAAATCAATCTCTATCTATTAATGTAAATTTATACATACATATTAAGTTACATTTTTTCAAAAAAAAACAATAATAATAAATCACTAGAATAATCAAATATGTTTAGTAGAATAATCAAACTAGCATAATAAAATAATCATTTTTTACAGTAAAATAATAAAAATTTTATAAAATACTAAATATTGGTGACTACTTTTTAATTACATACTAAAATATATATTGATTTAAGAACTATATATAGAGTATCTTTAAAATGCCATTTGAGAAAGAGAATTTTAATTTCTTTTATCTGTATAAACATATTTTTGTCGCTAATGTCCTTGTATATAACCTGACTCTGGTATTATGAGAGTGACAGAGTGGTGTTTGTTGATTGAAGAAAAGCATACACAAAGTCACCATGGGAGTCACCAAGACATCAAAGTGGCTAGAAGTGATAATTATGGCATGTAATTAATGGAAATTTCTTTCCTGAAAAGAAAATGCGAAGAATAGGAAGAAAAAAATTATAAATTATTGAATTGAAGTGTGAGCATAAAATTTTGATATGACTTGTAATTATTTTAATTATTTGATTTAATTGATTTTCATTTTTTCATTTTTTTTCCCTCTTCATCATAATAGGTACTGTAGTTAATACTTGTCCTTTATGTATAAGCTAGATAAATTATAGTATTTATTTAATTACGTCAGTTTTTGATATATCATTATTGGATTTTTTTTATGCAATCATGTTAGGTAGCCAATAAATTTTTAGCTGATGATAATCAACAAAAGATAAAAGCCCAATAAAATAAAAGAAAATCAATTCATAAAAGATAAAATCTAAACAAATAATAGTATTTTGGGTTTGTTAGTTAATATTAGTTACCAAAATATTGGTTATCTAGATTTTTTTTTTTATAATATATAAGATAATTTTTTTATTTTCTCTTATTTTTATCAATATTTTAATTTAAATATATATATATATATATATATATATATATATATATTTATATTATAATATAATATAATATTTCTATCATAAATTAAGTGTAACACTTTTTTTGGTTTTGACAACAAAAAATGTTACTTTCACTTAAAAATTCATACAAGATGTAAATACACTATTTCCTCTAGCTAGTCACCAAAAAAATACACTATTGTTTCCTCTCTTTTTTCCTTAGTTAATACTTCTCAGTTCTCAATGACGTTAGAAATGTCACATGTACTTTAATTAAATGTTAACACGAGATTTACTTTAATATTCTCTGAAATTCTAGTGAGTAAACAAACTGGTGCAAAATCCTATTAGTCGATCTCACATGAGTATATTTTAGCCAAGATTTCGAGCTTATTATTATGAGAAGTAAAGTGTAAAACTGACAAATTGACACTAAGAAAATATACAATATTCAGAGTTGCGGAATACTTGATGTATTTTATTCAACCATGTTGCCCAAACAAACTCACTATCACTAGCAAGTCCAAAAAAAAAAAAAAAAAAAGTCACTAGAAACGAGCAAGAACATTCCAGCATTAATTTTTCACATGCATCAAGAATTCATTATTCATGTTCCATGTAGAACATTTCATCATTTAATCATTTTTATTTTCCTGTGCATGTTCCATGTGGGTTAACAACTTGACTCCCTCTTAAAAGATGCATAAAAGAGAGAGAAACAAATTAGTTTATCTTTTGTTAAATACTTTGGAACCTTTTCAGTTTATCATACTATTCCTTAAAACAAATTATTTTATCTATTATAAATTAAATATTATATAATTTATTAGTCGATCAATATGTAATTGTACACATTAGAGAAAATATGCATAAATAATAAAGAGGTAGTCAATAATCACTTAATTTATTTTATTGAGAAATAAATTATTTAAAATTTAGTGAAATAAAACATCCAAAATTTAATTTATTTAAAATCTAATAAAATAGAATATCTGAAATATAGAAAACCAATAATTTAAAACCTAATAAAATACATCATCAAAATTATAAATGGATTGAATTTTTTAGTTTGTTAGTTGATATGTTAACTTATTTTTTTGTTGGTTAATTACTTGATATTATTTTGTACATATATATGATAATTTTTTTATCACTTGAATATAAATAATACTTCATTTTATCTCTATAAAACTATGACATTATACAAAAGTAATATATTCCCTAATTACAATAGAAGTGACTATAATTTTCTTCTTTTTTTTTTTCCACATGAGAAAAATAGTGCTTCACAACCGCAAGCAAAAAACAAAAGGCAGTTTCAGGTCAATAGGCCACAATGTTTTGAAATATTGGTAAGAGCCACCAAATTCCAAATCTAATTATCCAAATTTTTAGTGACAACCAAACTAATTAGAAAGATTCTTCTTCTTCATCATCCCTGTTGCTTGCTTCTCTTTCACTTCACTTCTGTTATCAAGCTCATTCACTTTCTTTTTCTCTGCCCCTTCTTTCTGTGCACCTTTTTGGCGGGAATTGGACCCCACCAAATTAAAATCCCATCTCTCCCCCAAATTCATTGTTTTTTCTGTTCTCTCATAAATACTAACTATCTGCATTTTTTCTTCTTCCTCAAACTCAACCTTCACTATACCATTCCATAAACATAAAGAAAAGAACACCCCACATTATTCCATCCAAAACGGTGTCGTATCACTTATATTCTAATTTCTAAATGACCGTTAATCTCTTTCTCTGTTTCTTCTTCTCCTCCTCCTTCTTCTTCTTCTTCATCTTTTCAGTACAAACCGTTCTTTCTCTCTCCCCCGACGGCGTTGCTCTTCTCACTCTTAAATCCGCCGTGGACCCCGCCGGTGCCGCCGCGCTAGCCAACTGGAACGATGGAGACGCCAACCCATGCGGATGGTCCGGCGTCAGCTGCAGCAACATCTCCGGCGACCCTGATCCCCGAGTCGTCGGCGTCTCGCTCGCCGGAAGAGGCCTCCGGGGCTACCTCCCTTCAGAGCTCGGCACACTTCTCTACCTCCGCCGCCTCAATCTTCACTCCAACGCCTTCCGCGGCTCGATCCCTTCCCAGCTCTTCAACGCTACCGCGCTCCGATCCATCTACCTCCACTCCAACAACCTCTCCGGCGACCTTCCTCCCTCCCTCTTTTCCCTCCGCCGCCTTCAGAACCTCGACCTCTCCGACAACTCCATCTCCGGCTCAATTCCAGACTCTCTCCGCAACTGCTCACAGCTCCAGCGCCTCGTCCTCGCTAGGAACAGATTCTCCGGCAAGATTCCAGTAACTCCGTGGCCGGAGCTCCGGGAACTCGTTCAGCTCGACCTCTCCGCGAACCTTCTAGAAGGTCCAATACCGGACCAGATCGGAGAGCTTCAATCCCTCACTGGAACCCTAAACCTCTCGTTCAATCACCTCTCCGGCAACGTTCCAGAATCTCTCGGAAAACTTCCGGTGACGGTTAGCTTCGATTTGCGAAACAACAATCTCTCCGGCGAGATTCCCCAAACAGGATCGTTTTCAAACCAAGGCCCCACTGCGTTCCTCAACAACCCTAACCTCTGCGGTTTCCCGCTTCAAAACCCGTGTTCCGGTTCAGCACGTAGCGAACCGGGATCAAGCCCCGATTCAAAACCCGACCGGGCCGGCTCACGGTCTAATAAAGGGCTTAGCCCCGGTTTAATTGTTCTAATCTCAGTAGCTGATGCTGCTGGTATTGCTCTAATTGGACTCATAATTGTTTACGTTTATTGGAAAAAGAAAGATGGCTGCAACGGTTGTAGTTGTACCGGTAAGGCCAAGTTTGGCGGTGGCGAAAACTGGAAAACGAGTCTTTTGCGTTGTTCTTTGCCGTGTATGAACGTTGGGGTGCTGAAGAGTGACGATTCTGAATTGGAGGAAGGTGAGAGAGGGGAAGGTGGTGGAAGAGGGGAAGGGGAATTGGTGGCCATTGATAAGGGATTTAACTTTGAGCTTGATGAGTTGTTGAGGGCTTCAGCTTATGTTCTTGGGAAGAGTGGGTTGGGGATAGTGTATAAGGTTGTGCTTGGGAATGGGGTTCCTGTGGCTGTGAGGAGGCTTGGGGAGGGTGGTGAACAGAGGTATAAGGAGTTTGCTGCTGAGGTTCAGGCTATTGGGAAGATCAAG
Source organism: Stylosanthes scabra (assembly GCA_036250425.1). Classification (NCBI taxonomy): domain Eukaryota; kingdom Viridiplantae; phylum Streptophyta; class Magnoliopsida; order Fabales; family Fabaceae; genus Stylosanthes; species Stylosanthes scabra. The sequence continues at coordinate 151,732 of JASCZI010120870.1, read as the reverse complement.
CATCCTAATGTTGTGAAGCTAAGGGCTTATTATTGGGCACCTGATGAGAAGCTCTTGATCAGTGATTTCATCTCTAATGGCAATTTGGCCACAGCTCTTCGAGGTTGGTTACTTTTACTTTCACTTTTTTAGTGCTTTGTTTTTTTGGTTCATTTTAGGTTATTGATTTCAATAATTTGCTGCATTTAGGAGTAGAATTCTGTTATTTCTACTTAATATTTGGTGCGAACTATATAGGTGTTACCCAGGTTCTGATTTTAGTAGTGAGATGTCCAATGTCAAAGTACAATTTCCTTTCTTTATCTCTCGAGGTAGAAGTAAAACAGGGTTTGACCCTCATTTTTACTCTTGCCTTCTATAATGAAGTAGCTGACTTTGCGGTAGAGTGTGGAAAGCTTTGTAGGCAATAAAGAGTGGTAACAATAATGATAGTGTCGACGGAAAGATAATGATAGCTAATGATAGGTACGTGAAATGAAATTTGGATGTGATTAGGTGGTGCAATATAAAAATCTTTGGGATAAAATATTTAGATATAATCTTCATTACTATTTTAATATAATATTATCCTTTTAACTATTAATGTTTTTTAATTATATTTTGTAAACCTTGTAGTTTATTTAGCTGTTGTCTGAGATTAACAGTAAATCATTGTGAGATTTATTTTTCCCCTTACATTCTACATATTCTTTAAGTGTTAGTACAAGTGCAATTTGATTGGGGCAGAGAAGGATTTTTTTTTTAGAAGTTTGGTACGTTTAATAATTCCCATTATATTTTGTCCTCTATATAAAGGATTGTTATAACTAAAATTTAATATTTTTAAAATAATGATAAAATATTCTAGAAATACTTGCATGCAGATAACTACAGGCACTACTTTTCGGAGTTTTGTCTGTTCCATCGTAGATTTGTGGGGACAATTACAATTGACCAAATGTTTGATTGACTAGTGCAAAAGAGCAATATTATATTTCTATTTGTCTTTTATAGAAATAAACAAAATTGGAGATTAACAATTTGTCTTTGTGCAAATGAGCATTTCTAAACGAGTATTACTTCTTTTTAAAAAACATAATTTGAGGTTAGTGCGTCTAGGTGAGCACTTTAGTTGGATGATTAGTATTTATTAATGGCAAGGAGCGTTGGATCCAAGAAAATGTTTGGTGAGACAACGCTA
>JASCZI010120870.1:119971-130255 GCA_036250425.1 Stylosanthes scabra | reverse complement strand
CTAATTAAAAATAAGCTTTATATATGAGACAGAAAGTGAAGAGAGGGAGGGGAGGGGAATTCAATAGTCCATAGCTTACATATTCCCTTCGATCCAATTATGTAAATAGGTTTTAATTATTCTTGCAAGTCCAAGCATTCCATAGAACATTGAATAATGTACATAGTAAGAGAAGAAAACATATTCAACAGTTGTATAGAAACTCAAATACAAATCGTTAATAAGAAAAAAGCCTATATCAAATAACAAACTTTAAGTTCAACACAAATATGCAGGGGATTAAGTTTGAAAAACTAACTATCATTATTTATATATAGAACACCCCACCCACACTTTATATATATCCTTGTCTACATGGTTATATCAAGTTTATAAGGTTTAGACTTTAGACACGCTGACATTCTACACTTGAGTAGCAATAGACCCTGCTAAAAAAGGATGAAATGTTGCGGAGCCATTTAGAACCCAGTACATTCATTTGGGCCTGCTGTTGTCAATGGAGACTTCACTGACAACTGGATCTACTGGGTTGAACCTCTCATTGGAGGTGGTTTGGCTAGTCTTATCTTCGGCTATGTATTCTTGCCTACTGAGCATGCACCTTTGGCCAGTGGTCTTTTAGGATTTCTTGGAGGTTATTACCTTTGTAATTCAAGTTCCATTGTAATAAAGGAGGAAAAACAAATTTTATTTTTCTTTCTTTCTTTCTTATTTGATTTATCCTTTTGCTTTTTAGCTTTGCAAGTAAGAATTCAAGAGACTATTGATATGTGTAGTGGATCTGTAGTGTTTTATTTTCATCTCGAATGTTTATTTCTTTTTTATTTTTTTTCTATTGATTGCTGTTTCTTTGTTACTAGTTTAGAGTATTAGCCTGCGAATATTGGCATCTAGAAATAAATTGAACAAAATTTTATGATTCATACAAATTTTATGCTGTAACTGTAAATTATGAAAATTCCAAATGAGAAAGCAAAAGATAGATAAAAAATAACAATAATACTGTAGTAGAAAGGTTTATCACTTTATCGTCTTCAAATATAAAGAGTGCTTAGAAATGAACATACAAGAATCCTAATTAAAGAAGATAATCTCTATATTAATGCAAAAGCTTCAAATTGAATGAATGGTTGATGCCTTTAGGTTATTTCCAATGTATATATGCCAAAAGAATGTTAGTGAAGTCCACTAGTCCAGTAAGCAAGAGTTATTGATGCTGCATAATTAGAATGGGAAGGGTCCAAGCAACACATAACAAGCCAAGTGAAAACAAGAAAAATGGTCACATTTAGATCCAGTAAAAACATTTACGTCAGCCACAATTCTCGTGAACATGGAGGGGAAAGTGAGATTTAGGACAAGTGGTGGTGGCTTACGATGAGATTAAGATCGGGATGGTGGTGGAGGGGGCGGTGGGCGTGAGTGTGAGGGTGGGTGTGAGTGAGGAGAGGTGAGTGGGCGACACGGTGGAGGAAAGAGAGGTTGCGAGTGAGTGACGATGGTGGGTTAAGGCGGGTTGGGTGGTGTCGCGGTGATGAGGGAGAGACGTGCGCAGACAAAGGAAAGAGAGATGAGATGATAGTTTACAAATGGGTCGCTGGGGTTCTTAGAGAGAGAGAAGATTAGTTTTAATAATTTAGAGTTTTAATTTCAGGATTTATTAATTTTAATAAAGAAAGGATTATTCGATCTTATTGCAAAAATTGATAAAAGGATATAATTGTCTTTTACCTTTATATATATAGAGATATTTTAGTATACATAATAATAAATAATTATTTTTAAAATAAATAAAAAATATATTGCTGATTAGGATAAATAAAAAATGACATGGATAATTACATCTTACATGATAATCTTTTATTGGTTTAACATATTTAAAGTATCGATACATGTTAATTAGTATGTGTATCGTAGCAAGCACCTAAAATTAATTACTTTCACTAGTTTCAAGAATATTAATTACATATCCTCTCTCATTTCAAACATATTAATTATACATAGATTCTCTCTTATCTTTGTAGTCTAATCCTAACCACTTATTTACATCTAATGGCAATAATTAAGTTTTCTTATTTTTCTCACATAAAAACCCCTTTCTCACTAGATACCTCTTATATATATATATATATATATATATATATATAGATGGTATCTAATGAGAAAGTCACTTTTATATGAGAAATGAGAATGTATTTATATCCATTGAATATTTGATTTGGATGGTTAAGATTAAACATCTCCACTAAGTAGCAATAAATACTTCTCCATTAAGTAGCAATAAATAGTAATAAATGCATTCACAAATATTTAAATATCCTCAATTGTTTTTGTTTTTTACTAAATATATTCTCAATTATAATTCTACAATCAAATATTGAAATTCATTATTATTAAAATAAAAAATCATCTATTGTTTTTAACTTTTTTATTTTTCAATTTTTTTTTAATATGAAGTATTCTTAATGTTCTATGGTTACTAAATCTTTTTGCTATGTAAATTACTTAAATCCTATTATCTATTGAAAACTAAAAAAAAAAACCTATTATCTATATAAAGAGTTTTATTATTTAATTTGATTTAAAAAATAATTAAGATTGGCATTTTGGTTATTATTCGACCAATTTAAAAAATTGGTATAAATGGTGTCAACATCATGGTAAATAGGATCTAAAACATTATCAAATTATAATTAAAATTATAAATTTGTAGAGGTTAAAAAAATTAAAAAATAAAAATAAAAATGGATAGAAAATAATGTATTTAAAAAAGTTAAATTTAGGATTGATTAAATAGTTTATATTATTTTATTTTGTGTAAAAAAATTATTATGCTCTTTAGTAAAAAAAAATTTTATTTAAAATTTGGTAAGTTTACTACAATACTTCATATTAAAAAAATTGAAAGAAAAAAGAAAAAAATTTAACAACAATAACGTTTTTTTTAAATGATAGTGATGAATTTGATTATTTGATTTTAAAATTATAATTGAGAATATATTTATTAAATTTAAATATTTATAAATACATTTATTATTATTTAATGGAGAAGTATTTATTGTAAGTTAGTAGAGATGTTTAATCTTAACCATTTAAATTAATTCAATGACTATAAATGCATTCTCATTTTTCATATAAAAATAGCTTTTTCACTAGATACCACCTCTATCTATATATATATATATTGACTACTCTCTTAAAGTTTAAATAATATATGATTGATACTTTTCTATTTTTTTCTGTTAGACATGATATTAAATACTAGATAATGATTTATACACTCATTTTAGTGGATATTATTTAAAGGTGGGTGTTTATATACATATTGAAAAAGTAAAGAGATACTCACTGTAAGTGAAGTGTTTTGCGAATTTTTCAATTTTTATTTTTTATTATATGAATTATAAAATATTTAGTATTTTATGTACTATAAAAATCTGTATGTAAGCACTCACTTTATTTAAAATTGGTAATAAATTTAAGAGTAAAAAGGATGAAAATAAATACAAAATAGAAGTGTGAAAAATTCTATTTAATCAATAATTATAAAGTGTCATGATGAATTTTACAAGCCTTAAGGGAAAATCATGATAATTAATAATTTGCTCTTATCTTTAAGCATTTTCATATGATACCCTAATTCCAATAACTAATATACATCAAAAGGTCTCATCTAAAATGATGACCAATATCATCAACACTAAATCTTTAACTTTCATGTATGTTTGGTTTATTAAAGGGATTGGCGGACATGAGAAAACCTCCGGAAATGATCTCTGGCAACATGACAGCAGGTTGAAAATTATAATCTGATTATTCTTATTAACTTGAAATTATATATATATTATATGTATGTTGATGTTAAAATTTTTTTTTGGGTTTATTAATTATAATGTTTTGTTGGTTGTGCAGTGATATGTGTGTACTCAGCATTGTTCATGAGATTTGCATGGATGGTAAAACCAAGAAACTATTTGCTTCTTGCTTGCCATGCTTCCAATGAGAGTGTACAACTATGCCAACTCTCCCGCTGGGCAAAAGGGAATGGGTATTTTTTCCAAATTACTTATATATATATTAGCATCCAATTTAAAATATATACTACTATTTACATTACTTTAATTTTAATCTTAATGTACTAAAATAAACTATTTCATCACAAGGTGGATTCAATCAAATTTGTTTTTTTTTTTAAGATTATTTACATATCAATATAAAATGTGATTATTTTTTATGAATATAATGTAACATATTTAGATACTCGTATAAAATTATTTTATATTCATATTGCAAGTGCATTAAAATTAAAGACAAATACATATTAATAATATATAGATAATTAATACAAATTGATATTGTATAATGGTTATATTTTATTTATTTAAATATTTTAAAAAGTAAGACACACTATATATACATGCAAGTTATTTTTGTTCTTTCTATATATCTTTTTAGTAATCACCTAAAATTAATTTTTTTTTTCAATCAATCCTAAAATTAAATTCCTATACTACAGAAATTTAATAATTTCTCTATATTAAAATGGAGCTAGCTTGCTTACTTTTAGCTAGAGAGGACTAGAGGAGCCATGATATTAAGGGTTCTTTGGTTAGGATTTAGGATTTTTTTTTTTTTTTGACACGGTTAGGATTTAGAATTTAAACTTTTATTACGTTAAAAATCCATTTCATTTAGTTAAAATTTACCATCACTTCTCTTTTTGGTTCAATAAAACATATCCAAATATTAAGTAGTATATATCTATGGAAAAAAATTAACAGAGAACCGATGTATTTTACATACATAATTTTTTGGATGTATATTTAGTTAGACATACACTCCAAAATATTTTACAAAACTATTCTTTGATTCGATTATTCTATTTCTATATAAATCATAAATAATGAAAATTCTTTAATAATCAGGTATAAATACATGTTATTAATTATGTTTACAATAATTGCCCTAGTAGAATTGAAATCACTTCATTCCAAGTTTTGGTATTTTATGCTTTTCATTATTATTCATCTTAATTTCATACTCATTTTAATGCAATGTATATATAGTGCTATCTCTTAATTAGCACGGAGTGCGTACCTCTACTAGGAAGTAATAATCTCCCTTTTTAATGCTTGAGACTACATTTCTTGATGGTTATTTTGATTTGATTGTTAGGTACCTGCCGTACCTCTCTCAGAAAAAAGGTGAAGCTTCATCCAAGTAATTAACTTGATCCTCAATTTGCTGTTATCTAGGGAGGAGAGAAATACTTAGCGTTGATTATTAATATTCAAAGCCAATATTGTAAAATATTGTTTTTCTATTTGATTATTGACCATTCTTGTATAGTTTTTTTTTTTTTTTTGGGTTACTTGTCAGCCATGATCTTTGCAATAGTATATTTGTAGCAAAGTCAGTTCATTGAGAAATAGTTATTTCTAAAGCATTTCTATATATAAACACTAAAATCAGTTACAATAAACTATTTTTATATAGGAATATAAGTATTTTGTATTATTAGTCTTTTTTGTATTAATAAATCTTGTTAATTATTGTCTAATAATGAACTTTGCGCACTAACTGCAAATATCCAAAGAACTAATAATGCAAGGAATAAAGACACTGTGTCAAAGTAATATAGAGAAAGAATGAATAGAGATAGAATAAAATTAAGTTTGATCTAATTATACGTGGAATACATGGTATAGAACTAATTAAAAAAATTGTAAAATTATAAAATTTAATAGAATAATTAAATTTTTTTACTAATTTTCTCATAAAAAATATGCACTCAAAAAATTAATATATTTTTTTTTATTAAACAAGATTATTACCATTTCTTTCTTGTATATATATAATTATTCCGTGGACAAGTTCAATTCATGATACTACAATCAAAACAAAATCTTAATTAGGTAGAATTGATTACATAGATCAAACAAAGTTATTGAGCTCTATTATATATTAATATATTTATAAAAAATCACCGTTTACATATACATCTCGTTTTATTATCTCATAGATGATTTTTTTCAGATCCTCCTCTCTCTTTCACCTTTTGTCCACCCTCCATTTCATCCACCCTTTTAATAAGATAATCTTTCGGTTTTCTTCTCACGTACCAAAACCATCTTAAATGCGATTCTACCATTTTTTCAATATTCTCTTATATATTAATTTCTTATTATATCCAATCGCATATGAACACTCATCCATCGCAACATTTTCATATCTGGAACACTTATTTAAAATAATAAAACACAAATGATTTTTTTTAACAAAATATATATTTTATGTATAAATATATGTTATTTTATTAACCTTTAAATCTTGGAGATTTTTAGAACCTTGGCTTCACCACTATCATAACCACACACAAAAATAAACGAGAACAATAAATTTTCGACAATACAAATTAAATTAAATTAAATTACAACCCACAAAATAAAAGTTTAATAAAACAGGTATATATTAACATTCTGAAAATTTATTCTTCTTAAAAATTCTTCAAATGAATCCGAAATGATAACCGTCAACCGCGAGCGTTAACTGCGTTGGGTGCCGCGGCGGCGGACACTGCAGCATTCATGGCGGCACCACGGAGGAACGAAAACAAACCAACTGAATGCGACTGGGAGCCTTCTTTCTGGTCAAGAAACAGATCCTCGGGAACCCTAAGTGCTCCATGTGCGACGACGGCGGCAACACCAACGAGCATGGCGGAGAAGACGACGGATCCAACGGAAGTGAGGAACACAACGAGGACGGTTAAAACGGTTAGGAGTGAGAGCGTCTCGAAGTCGGAGAATGTGCGTCCAAGAAGGACCAAAGGTGTGTCGGAGGGGCGGAGGAGGTAGAGAGAGAGCCATGCGGAGAGGAGGAGGAGGAGGATTACGAGGGAGGAAGGGTTTGTGAGGAGACATACGGCGATGGTGAGTAAAACGACGGCGTAGTAGTTGATGCGGAAGTATGGGAGGTTCTTGCGGAGGCGGAGGGTGGCGTCGGAGAAGGACTGCGGCGTGGAGAAGGAGGAGCGGTCCAGGAGCTCGGACCATGGGCGACGGCGGGTGAGGGCATGGCGGAGGGAGTCGGAGGAGTTTGCGAGGATTCCACGGAGGGCGAGAGGGGCGGTGGTGGTGGAGGGAGGGTTTGAGGTGGTGTTGGAGGAAATGGGGAGGAGGGTTTTGGAGGGAGTTGATGATGCCATTGAGAAAGTTGCAAGAGACTGAAAAAAAATGAATTTTATGAAAAAAAATAATTTTAATTTGTACTTTTGAGGAGTTTCACTTTCAGTTTTATGTAATAAAAATGGAGATTGAGAGGGGGAATTGAAGGAAGGAGGTTTGAATATTTGATTGAGACACAGAAATTGATATTACTAAAGATAATAAAAACTTTTTTTTTTCTTTTCAATGTAAATTCTTCTATTGTTGTTGAATGTTGATGTATGTACATACTATATACTTTTGATTTTTTTTTTCTTAATTTTTTAGTAATAACCTATGTAGGCTGGATTTGATAAAACAATGTAGATAATTGATCTCAGAGTTTTAAGTAGGGAGCAGAGCATTGTTATTATTACTAGAAATAATGCTATGGAAATAATAAATCAGGGTTCTCTTATTTAATTTAATAGTTGTAATCTCGTACATATGTAATGTAATATATAATTATACAAATATGAGATCTAAATTTATTCAATTATTTTAATGGTAATAAGTGAGTGCAAATAAAAAAAAATGCAAATCTGTAGAAAGCAGTTCCCAGTTAGTTAACCGTTAGTATTGGTAGTTAGAATTCTGTTTAATTTGTTAGTGTGTGAATGCATTAGGCTTGTCTATATACAGCCTATGCTTGCTTCTTGTAAAGTCTAATCATTCTGATCAATAATTTTCCTTACTCACAAATTGGCATTCCAGTTTTCTTTCAATTCAAGCAATTTGCAGGGTTCTTTAAAACCTCCGTTAAAATACTCCAGCAATTTACCGTTTTTTTTTTCTTTTGTAGTGTTTCATATAGGACTCATTTTTATTGTTTCTCCAACATCTTTTAATTGTTGGTACGGTGTATGGTGATATAATAAAGCACCCGTATGTCAAGCCTTAATTAATCATTAATATATATAGTAGAATATAATAAATGGATTGATATAGAAATGAACTTATTTTTTCACATTGATATATACTATAATAAGATGTATCATGCACGCATATGGCTGAGTTAAATTTTACTTTTCTCACATTATTAAGAATGGACACAACCTAACTCTGGTATTCATATCATCAATTGACATAAACAATGAAGTTCTAAACAAATAAATAAGTTGATCACCAATATGCACAACAGCATATTATTATAAGTGACACAAACACAATAAGAAAGCAATATATACGGTATACCAGATTGTGATATTTTATTAGTAAATTACAAGAATGGGATCACGTTTAGGTAACTAATTTGTTGATAAGTACCATATTATTGTCGCCCTTTTATTACACTAGGAAATTATAGGTGTGGCTAACATTTTTTCATTTCCTAACAATTTACATTTGAATCAATGCTAGACAACTCTCCTATTTTTTATATTAAAAATATTGGTTCCTAACATTTTTTATACTAAAACAGTGTTAGATGCCCAACATATATATTTGTCTATTAATGTATTTAAGCCAACATTAGTATTAAATATCTATTTTTTACCAAAAATATTGGCTTTCTAACATTGTTCATACTTTATTAATGATCATCATATTTGTTTAATAGTTAAATAAATAAATTAAAATGTATGACATATTATGTATGTATTAATAATTAAATAATCAATAAGTTAAAAATTGTTACACACTGCTCCCGAAATCCAGTCCATCCAAATAAGGCTATAAACATAAGGCCCAATACAAATACAACCAAAAAAATGATACAATATATATATAGAAAATGTATTTGGTGAAGATATCAATATGTTTTCTAGTGAAGATATTAAATTTTAACCATTGATTTGTGCTATTAAAATCTAATGTGTAATTAATGCTATCATTATGAAAAAGATAAATTTCTAAATATGGTAATATCCTCACTAGAAGACACTTAAATGTCTTCATAGTATAATTTTCCATATATATATATATATATATATATATATATATATAGTAATGTTTGACATCCAAGTATTTTATGTAACCAAGTCTAACCAAGTTAAATGAATTCACGCGCCTACTAACAATCAGGCAATTTGTTATTTTCATTTTTTAGGATTTGAAATCCTTGATTTCTAGCTTCTTCCTTCCTCATAACATGCGTTCTCTCATTTTCATTATCTCTATTCTTTATTGTCGTTCTCTTCTTCAATTTCGTTCTCTCTGATCTGATTCATTTTCTTCAATTTCGTTCTCTCTGAACTGATTGAGGATAGATTCTTTCAATCAATTGATCGTTTCTGTCTTAAGTTCTTCTAAAATGGATCCCAATTTTCAGATGAATTTTTACTTAGCACTAGCATTAGCAAGAAGAAGAATAAGAAGAAGGAGTAGCAGTAGTAAGAAGAGGAGTAGCAGGAATAGCAAGGAGGAGGAAGAAAAAGATGGAGTACATTTGAGTACATATAAGTGGTAACTTCCAATAATTTAAAACCGTTTCTACTTTCATTTCAAAACTCTTTCTGTTTTCATTTAAAATCGTTTCTACTTTCATTCAAAACCGTTTTTACTTTCATTTAAAATCGTTTCTACTTTTATTTAAAACCGTTTCTACTTTCATTTCAAAACCGTTTCTACTTTCATTCAAAATTCGTTTCTGTTTCCTGAAAATCCAATTCAGTTTTTAATTCAAAACTGTTTCTACTTTCATTTCAAAACTGTCTCTACTTTTATTCAAAATCGTTTCTACTTTCATTCAAAAATCGTTTCTACTTCCCTAAAAATCCAATTCAATTCTTAATTCAAAACCGTTTCTACTTTCATTCAAAATTGTTTCTACTTTTCATTCAAAACCGTTTCTACTTTCCTAAATATCCAATTCGTTTTTCATCAACAACAACAATAACAACAACATCATGAACAATAATAGCAATAATACCAGCAACAACACCAACAACAACAATGGAAAATAAGAAGAAGAAGAAGAGGAGATGACGTTGATAATGATGGCTTCAACGACGACGGTGGCGACAGTAGTAACGACGACGGTGGTGAGGCAGCTGCAGTAACGACGACGATAGTGGGCGCCTACAATAGCAGAGAAGAAGAAGAAGAAGAAAAAGAAGAAGAAAAAGAAGAAGAAGAAGAA
>JASCZI010120870.1:77869-91866 GCA_036250425.1 Stylosanthes scabra | reverse complement strand
ATATATATATATATATATATATATATATATATATATATATATATATATATATATATATGGGGTAAAATTAGGGAATATAATGAAATCTATTTTTTTTAAGAAATTGAGAGAACTTTTTGTGTTTTTACTATTTAGAGAGCAAATAAACGGTGTTACTTTCATTATGTAATTATTGGTAGAAACAAACTTATAATTAATTTCATGTAAAGTTATTAGTATAAAATCATTAAATTAAAATTTAATCAAATATATTAAATCATTCAATAATTTTTTATAATTAATTTTATATAAAACTAATTGCATGTGAATTACTACCTTAATTATTTTGTTCTATCTTAATAATATAGACTAGATCAATGCTCATTTTTATTTTATTAGTTTTTTTAAAATTGAAGTTTAAAATAATAATAGAGCTATTATATTGACGTGAAAGATAATTAATATATAGATTATAATAAAAGTACTAATTAAATTGTTTACGGAGCATCAATTGCATCTTTTAAATATTAAAATGCTAAATAAAAATATAGTTCAAGAATTTACCGTTACATGAAAAGATTTATACATCCCTTTATTGAAAATAAAAATTAGAAACTATACTTTACCACTATTTGGGAATACATCTTTTCAACCCCGATTATATATATATATATATATATATATATATATATATATATTTACAACATTGCTGTCCAACTTAATAATCAAGTACTCAAATACAAATGCTATTTGGATACTATAATTGAGCCACTAAATCAGCCAGACACTAAGTATTTGATTTAATGGCTGGATTTTGATATATACCCAACCTATTCAAATATATAGTAGCTTAAGAAATTCAATACACCTCCGCTGGTAACCGTGGCGTTGCAAGTGCCACCAGTGGCTTTCCTTTAATGGTACCTCCCTCGGATTCAGAGAGATCAATGGTTGTCTCATTTGGTGGCACACTCCAATTGAACCCATGCAACATCCTAGCAAACAACATAATTGTCATTGTAGACCCAAGCATGATCCCAGGACATGCACGTCTTCCGGTGCTAAACGTGATCAAGTTCAAATTCGGCTCATTTAAATTCAGATTCTTAAACCCGTCATTATCCTTTTGTAAATGACGTTCGGGTTTAAACTTCAATGGTTTTTCCCATACTCTTGGATTTTGTCCAATACCTTGTCGCCTTAGAACTACGTGGCTACCTTTAGGAATGAAGTAAGTGTTGTTGGCAATAAATGTGTCCTCCATGGACACATGGGTGGCGTTGATGTCTTCAATGGGATGAAGGCGAAACACTTCTTTTGCGCATGCTTTTAGGTAGTTGAGTTTTGGAATGTCTGATTCTTGAACTTGTCTTTCTTTACCCACTACGCTATCTATTTCCTCCGTTGCCTTTCGTAGTATCTCCGGCTGATTTAGCATCTCGGTGAGTCCCCATTCGAATACATTCGATGGATTGTCTACGGTTGCGACCATCATGTCCTGGAGATATCAATTTCCTAATTTAGTAATCTAAAAAGAAGTTGAATTGAAAATTCATATATATGAATGTATGATTCGAGTCTCTCTCACTAATTATATTGTTTGAAATTGAAAGCCAAAACTCTTGTTTTATTTATGAATTATACGGATGGCCTTAATATACTATATATAAATTTTAGGATATAATAATCTAAAATTATCTTATTTTCTAATTTCATATTTATAATTATCCACTTATTATATCTAATAATATATAATATATATTACCCGTTATTCTAGTAATAATTATCAAATATAAACCTGATTATCAACCTTCAATATATTCATAAAAAGTTGTAAATTTTATATACTTACCATAATTTGAGACTTGATTTCATCAAGAGTCAAAAGAGGATTATCATTAGCATCTTTCAATGAGATTAGAACATCAAGCAAGTCCTCTTGATGTGTTCTTTTGCCAATCTTCCATTGCTGAATCCTATCTTCAATTAAGGGATCATGATACTTCATCATCAACTTAGTGGCCTTCTTCAACTCCTTCTTATGGCCATCCAAGTCAAGCTCTCTCAAGCATGGAACGTAATCAGAGATAGAGAATGCAAAGATGTATCTCAAAACAGTGAAAATTGCATCTATATGTTCCACTTCCTCAAATCCAGGCCCTCCATCTTCCCTTCCTTTACCAAAGTGTCTTTCATTGAAAACCAACCTGTTGGAATAATAGTACAAATGTGTGTAAGGGTTTAGGATGCCACTTCTCCTAAAACCTTAAGCTAATAGAAAAAAATATATAAATGGTTATATATCTAATAATGATAAATATAATTTTTTATAAAGAAAAAGGGTAATGCTATTTGAATAAAAGGTTTTGACCAACCAAGTTCACTCAAGTGATTTATTTTTATGCTAAATAGAATATTATTTCGGTGTCAAATAGTATAAAAAATTGCACCTAAATAATGTTTTATTTGATATCGAAATTGTCTTTTATTTAGCACAGAAATAAATGACTTAAATGAACTTGGTTGGCCAAAACCACTTGTTCATGTAGAATTATTGTTAAAGAAAATCTTAAATAATAATAGAGAATGTCTATTTAATATTCCACCTTCTAATGATGTTCCCGGAGTAATGTCGTCCTACGAACCTCACATCCACAAGGCCACCACCACTATTCTTATTGCATTGGTTGTAAGCATAGCGAACAATGTTGTTGGCCTCCTCCACCCTCTTGTCATGTAGCCATTGAAGTCTTTTTGGAGACACCAATTCATTCGCCATCACTTTCTTCATGTTCTTCCATTGTTCTCCATAAGGTGCAAATACTGTGCTTAAGTACCCACTTGAAACATATTCACTGGACCAATTCGAAGGTCTTGATGCGAAAATTGAATCTTGTTTTATTAATATTTCACGAGCAATTTCAGGGCTAGTGATTGGAATCACATGAATGTTACCTAGACGAATACATGCGATCTCGGTGTTTAAGTCACTCATGATGTTATGTATCCATCTAGATGTTGGCCTGTTTGCTATCATTTCGGGTAGGTTACCAATTATAGGCCATGGTTTTGGTCCCGGAGGGAGTAATGTAGTTTGTTTTGATTTTGAAGTTATTTGGTGTTTGAGGAATTTGAGAAACGGTGTGATGAATCCAACGAGTAAGAGAAGGAGATACCAAAATGGTAGAGAGCTAATAAGAGCAGATTCCATATTGGTTGGAAATGAATTAAATTGAAGTAGTGCAATTATAAGGTTTTAGGAAGATGTGTAAGTGATTAGGGTTTAGTTTGATGTGTTTATTAGAAGGCATGTAATTTCTTTATATATAGATGGAAGGTGTGATATCATATTGAAGGAGTTCAAGCTAGTTAACTAGAACCATTCATGCTTGAAAGCGACCGTAGACATGAAGAAACTCAATTACATGCAATGAACACGTGAGTAATCGATATATTTATTAAAGCGGCCAAATTTTTTTCAAAATATTTTTAATTATTATACAGTGACATTAAAGTGACTTAATAATATATTTATTAACTATATATATATATATTAGTTGGTTATATAAAATACATGTTAAAATATAAAATATACTTTAAAATAATTTAAATAATACATATATATTTATTCACAAATATACAACATATGCACTTATAAAATTATTTTTCTTTCATAAGAGGGGTTAAAGTATAAATTTTGAGAGGAGCTAAAATTACCAAGTCTTTATTAATAATTTTTTCAACTTTAGGCCCCTATGTATAATGAGTTAATTATCAAAATTATTCTTAAATTTTTTAAATATAGACAAAAATATCCTCAATTTTATTAACAACAAAAATGTTTATTAATTATTTAAAATTTTGATAAAATTATACTTTTATCACATGTCAAAGGTGACTAAAATATCTAACTTTAGAAACTTTTGTCTGACTTTTAAATAATTGATGGACATTTTTATTGTTAATAAATTAAAATTGAGGATAATTTTTATTGGCATTTGAAAATTTCAAGATCAATTTTGATGATTAACTCATGCATAATATATATACCTTTCAGGAAAAATGTTTATTTTGCTATTTTAAAATAGTTAATCGCTATAAAAATTGTATCAATTTTTTTACTAGCACTTCCAGTTCTTTGACCGATTTGTTGCTGACCGATTTTTAACTTGAAATGAGTTGTTTTAATGATTGGTTTTATTGGTTAATGCGATTGAATTGGCGTGTTCGATTTAAGTTTTAAAACCATGAGTTTCATGCAAGCATAAAGGCGGCTCTTGTGTGCTATGGCGGAATCAGAAATTTAATATAAGAAGGCCAATCAAAAATAAAATATAATTTATTAAATAATTATTTAATTGAATTTTTTATCGAATACAAAAATTAAAGATAAAAATATATTATAAAAATTTTGTTTTCAAGATATATTTAATTACAATATTTATTAAAAATAAAGCATCAATAATAAATATTAAAAATAAATTTTAACGAAATTCATTTTCATTGTTTGATCCTTTTTTTTTTTATAGGTGCAAAAACTTGGGGTATAGAAAAGGGTTATGGTAAGGGGTTTGATTAATTGATCTCTTTGTATTTTGACTTTTTGCATCGGTGTGTTCAGTTGGCTCTGATGGCAATGCTAAAGTGTCTTCGCGGGAACACCACTTTCCTTTTTTCGGGTCGAGAATAAAATTAACTTTTTCAAAAAAAAATCTCTTTTTTAGAAAAAGAAAAAAAAATCTAATTTGTAATATTATTTAAGAGGTTAGTTAATAAAATATGAAAAATTGTTTACTAAATTATATGTAAAAGAATTAAAATTTAATTTATAACATACTTTTTTGTCCTTAAAAAAAATAAAATAATCATTTTTTACTTTGATTTTTTCTTAAACCTAGTCTAAGAAGAATATATAACTTCTGAAAAATAATTATAAAGCATTTAGATACAAAAGATAAAAAAATTATACTAAAAATAATTTTATTTACACATCAAAATCAGTCACGAGTGTATAATATATGTTTAAATACAAAATACATACTAAAAATAAGTTAAACCATATATGTATTTTATATTTCAACGTGTATTATATACTGATGGTTGATTTGATCACTGATTTTAATATACACCTAACATAATCCTATATATATATAAACACAAATAAAAAATAATTAATTTCATTTGAATCTCAAAACAAATATTGAACTAATATTTTTATTATTTTACATATTATATTAATAAATAATTAGATAAATATTAATAATAAATCAATATCCTATATTCCTATTATTAACTATATATACTATTAAATATTTGTAGAAAACCTTGGGGCATGGCCACTGTAGGTCCCCTTGGTTCCGCCATACTTGCGTGAGAAGCGTATTAAAAATATAGTCATTCATTTATATGTCTTTTCATATTAACTTAGGCTGTTTGGAATAAATAATTTTGCAATATCTATGTTTTGAATTTTTTTTCACTTCTCTTCTCTTATTATATTTTTAGGGGGAAAAAACAAGAGAAACAAAAAAAATAACGAAGAATAGGAAGAAGAGAAAAAACGAAATAGGTAAGACAAAAAAATTTTATATTTTCATTTATAAATAAATTTTACGTGTTTCTCTTCCAAAAGATTCTGCATCTTTCTAAATTTTGTTAGAAAAAATTTTATCCTAAAAGTTTAAATAAATGAAAAACGACAAAGAAATTTCATCAAACCAGTGAATCATATTATTGACAAAAAAATTCATGGAAAAATAAAAAAAAAACTTTGAATCAAACACTAATAAAATAAGCTCATAAGTAAAATCGTAAAAAACATTCTAGCGAAATCTTGAATAATCAAATTTCAACTAAATCTAACGTATCTAGAAAATTATTCTAGTGAAATGTTGAATGATCAACACCAAATCTAACATATCTAGAAAATCACACATTTAAAAAACCTACTATCCAACTTATAATTCATATTATTGATCAAACTTAACCAAAACCTTTAACAAAACTCATTATTCTCATAATTGATAAACCAAACTAAACTACAAATTAATTAAATCAAACCCTAATAAACTAATAAATTAAATAATAATAAATTCACAAATCAAACGTGTTGGAAGAAACCTTAATCTAATTCATGATTTATACAGCAATGTTTGATGATAATATTACTTGATGTCTTCGTTAGCAATTGGAATGATGAAATGATAATTATGTGTTGAGAAGTTGTCAGGCGGACTTTTAAATTTTTAATTTTTTAATTATCATAATTAACTGTATCCAAACTTTTAACTTTTAACTTTAAATATAAAATATGGTTGTTGTCACAATTATAAAAAAATTTATTTTTAATTAAATTATAAAATTTTATCTTTATACGGTTGCTTGCTGAAAAATTTTAAATAAAATTTATGTTTTATTTTTTAAATTAATTGTGCTTACAAATTTAAATTTCAAATATAAAACACAGTTGTTGGCATAATTATAAAATAATTTAATTTTATTGGAGAGAAAAAAGGAAGAAAGACGGAGAAATGAGGGAGAGAGTGGGAGGGAGAATGGGAAAAAGGGAGCGAGGGAGAGAGAGTGTCGGAGGGGGAGGGGGAGGGGGAGGGAGAGGGAGAAAGAGCAAGAGAGAAGGAGATGAGCGAAAGAAGATAAAGTTCACATGTTTTGGAGTTGAGCTTTATGATAATATGTTTTTTTTTTTGTCAAAGGTAGTTGTATTTCATTTTATTAGGATGATAAAATGAATACATAGAAGAGTGTGTCCAACTTAGACAACCAAAACAAACAAAGATGAGTGGTGTTTCCACAATAAAATAAATAACTCAAATTAATAATCTCTAAAAGGGGGAAATTAAAATAGAAGAAGGAGAGACTCATGGTGGATGGTATCTATGAAACTCCAATTGAAGATCTACTGCAGAGGAAACAAGGGCTTCTGAGGAAAGGCCACCATTCTCAAAGACCCTATTGTTTCTATCAATCCAAAGCTTCCATAAAACAACAACAGACAAGCTAGCTTGCTTCCTCCAGTTGGGACGTCGTTTAATTGAGTCCATCAGCAGCATCCACCATCGCCAGAGAGTGGAGGAGTTGAGGGTTGTAACAGTGTGCAGCAACGGAACTTGACTCCAAACGTCTTTAGCAAAGGGGCATGTGAGGAGACAGTGAGTAATCGATTCGCCGACTTCACCACAACGGGGGCTGCAATCAACAATCGACAGGATTCTGCTCTTCAACCGCTCACGAACAGGGAGTCCATTGTGAAACACCTTCCAAAGAAAGACTTTGATCTTCGGTGGGCATTTGAGATCCCAAAGGTGAGACCAAAGTTCTTTTTTTCTGCATTGCTCTGGAAGCTGTTCAATCGGGGGATGATAAAACTGAAAAGCCACACGATACCCAGAAGAGACCGTGTAGCCCCGTTTACAATCTGGGGACCAGGTAATGAAATCTTCGCCCTCCTTTCCTAATTGAACTTGTAGAATAGCTGATGAAATTTCTGAATTGAACATATTGTTGATTAGCTTAGCGTTCCATTGTCTGTTAATCCCAATTAGTTGATTAACCCATTGAATGTTTGATTGGGAATATTGCTGTTGATAGAGGGAGATGGGTTGATAGTTAGGAAGCCATGAATCTTCAAAAATTCGAATTCTAGTGCCTCTTTGAACCTTCCAAATTAAACCCTTTTCAAGGATCTTCCACCCTTCCAGCAAGCTACGTCAGGCCCAAGATGGGTTACTGCCTGATTTAGCATGAATGAAAGTAGATTGAGGAAAGTATTGGGCTTTGTAAATCCTGCTAAGAAGAGAGTTTGGTTTAACTAGGATCCTCCAGCTTTGTTTAGCTAGCATAGCCAGGTTGAAAGCCTTTAGATCCTTAAATCCTAGGCCACCTTGTTTCCTATCTCTGCGAGAAGTATCCCAGCTGACCCATTGTAGCTTCCTTTCATTGCCTCTTTGACCCCACCAGAATGACATCATTTTCCTTTAAATTTCATCTAGCAAAGATTCAGGGAGTTTAAAGCAAGCCATAGAGTACATTGGAATAGCAGTAGCCACTGCCTTAAGGAGAACCTCTCTTCCACTAACTGAAAGCATAGATCTTTGCCAATTCTGGAGTTTTGAGAATACCATATCCTTGAGATAATTAAAAGTCTCACGCTTAGAACGATGAATAACTGCTGGGAGTCCCAAATACTTATTTTGGTTTCCAACATGAGTGATTTGAAGGATTTGGGAGACAGATTGCCGGGACTCAGGTGAAGTATTCCTTCTAAAAAAGAGAGAAGATTTAGTGAAGTTGATAACCTGCCCACTCAGCTCACCATAGGTATGCAAAATCTCTTTCAGCTGTAGACATTCATTCGTGTTAGCTCTGCAGAATAGGATGGAGTCATTAGCGAAAATAGATGATTAATAACTGGGCATCTCGGATTAAGTCGGATTCCTGTGAACTTCTGAAGCTGCTCCCCTCTATTTAGCATGAAGGATAAACCCTCAACACAAATTAGGAAAAGAGAAGGGGAGAGGGGGTCTCCCTGTCGTAAACCACGAGAGGGAAAGAAGTATCCATAGGGCTGTCCATTAACAAGGACAGAATAAGTCACAGATGTAACACAATTCTGCATCCATGTAATCCATTTAGAACAAAATCCTAGTTTCTCCATCACCTCCCAGACAAAGCTCCATTCAACATGATCATAGGCTTTGCTCATGTCAAGTTTGAGCGCCAATTCTGTTGATCCATATCTCTAATGCTTCAAGAAGTGCATTAGTTCGTGTGCAATAAGAGTATTATCACTAATCAACCTCCCCTTGGTGAAAGCACTTTGATTCTCACTGATTATCTTGTCTAGATTACCTTGTAGACGATGAACAAGAATTTTAGAGATTACCTTGTAAAAAACAGAGCTCAGGCTAATTGGCCGAACCTGGCTCATGGATTCTGATTGCAAGACTTTAGGAATTAGACATATCTGAGTGTGATTTAAACAGGTCTTTTTTTAATAATTTTCCAATAAAATTGGTAAAATTTAGCAGTAAAACCATCATCCCCTGGTGCAGAGAAAGGGTTGATGAAAAAAGTAGCTTTTTTAATTTCTGCCTCTGAAACTCTCTGTGTTAACCTGTTATTCATCTCTTCATCAATTCTACTCTGCATATGTTGTAGGAAAGTGGCTGCATCTCGAGGATGGGATGAAGTGAAGAGGTCATCAAAATAAGAGACGGCTGTTTGAGCTATACCAATAGCTTCTGTATGTGAGGTACCTGATTCATCTACCACCTTGTAAATCTTATTCTATCTATTCCGAGTTTGGAATTTTGCATGAAAAAATTTGGTATTCTGATCACCATGCTTAAGCCATTTAACTCGTGACTTCTCCTTCCAGTACTTTTCTTCATTGACATAGGCATCAGATAATTCTGCCTCTTTTTGCAAGATAAGAACATTGTTTGCTGCTGTACCTTTTTGCTTTTCCATCTCTAGCTCCTCTTGTAATTGTTGAATCCTTTTAAGAGAGTTGTTGCTGCCAGATTTTGTCCAATCAACAATCAAATGTTTGCATTTCTTTAGTTTGCAAACGAACTTGTACATTGCTGATCCATCAAAATGAGTATGCCATGCTTCTTTAATTAGGGATATAACTTCATCATTCTCACACCATCTTTCTTGGAATCTGAATCTCCTTATAGTTTTACTTCCCTATTGATTAGAGATAAGTAATATAGGTCTATGATCAGAACCTACATAATCCAAATGCATAGCAATAGTCGTAGAGTAGTCATGAAAGAAAGGAGTAGAAACCAGACACCTATCAAGCCTCTCTCTGATTAAATTCTCATTAAACTGGCGGTTAGTCCAAGTGAACTTACTGCCGAGAAATCCCAAATCCACAAAATCTCCCTCACTGATAAAGTTATTGAAGAGCTCTATGGAGGATGCTGACTTCGGTCGGCCACCCTCTTTCTCATGATGAGCAAAGATGGAGTTAAAGTCTCCAATAACGAGGAAGTAGGAGTCCATAGAATTCTTTAATGCAAGGATAGAATTAAATTGGATAGCCCTCCCAGCCTCATAAGTATCCAAGTGAACAACAGCTACCTTCCATTTTTTATGATTGGACCGATCCAACCATTCAAATAGAATGTAGAAATCTGATGAACTTAGAATAGAAACATCATCAACATTCTTCCAGGCCAAAGCTAAACCACCGGCTAAGCCTCTCGGTTCAACACAAAACCCCTTTTGGAAACCAAATTTCTCACGATGTCCAGTGACCATCGAAGTAATGTTTTTGGTTTCGCAGAGAAACATTACTTCGGGGGAATGAGATCTACAGATCCCTTGAATGTTGTGAACTGTCAGGGGATTCCCCATACCCCGACAATTCCACATCAGCATAATCATTGACTCGTGGGTGCCTTCACGGGGTTGGCACCCTGTTCCCCTTCAGTAGCAAACACCCTGGAGTCAATGTTGTCTCCAATCACAGCCTCAAACTGAGAAGTGTCTGTAGGTCTCTTTAAGCCTATGACATTCTGAATTTTAGCACCTGAACTGCCTTTACGGGCCATATCTTTCAGCTTTTGTCTTTTATTCCTCTTAGCGGTAGTGTTGATATTAGAACCAATCGTAAAAGATGGCTGAACTACTGTTTGAGAGCCTTGAGGGAATAACATAGTCGGAATGGAAGAAACACTATCCTCATCTGTAGCAGATTTATTCAATCCCTTATCCTTGCATGAGAGAGAGGCAAAGCTTTTGATCAAGCTAACTGGTGTTGGCTTTTTGTTAGCTTGGTTAAAAGAAGGGGTTTTATCACGGCTGTTTGGATTCAAGTTTTCTTTATCTGTAGCAACCCTCCATCCTATCTGATTAGCCCTCAAATCTGATCTCCAGCTGAGGTTCACATCAGTATCTCCCAATTTTTCATATTTGAGAGGTATAGTATAGTATGATTTAGGGCTAGCTATGCGAATTGATTGTCTTAGAGTAGATGAAACATCTATATTGACTCTGACTTTCATGATCTTGGTATCGTTTGGATGCATATCAAATAGATCAACATCTATAACTGATCCCAATTTTTCTCCAATTTTTGTTGCAGCTTCCTTTGTTTTGTAGTAGTCGGGCATCTCCCATAGTTGGACCCACATTGGAATGGATGAGAAGTTGGCTGCTTCTATTGGGATCTCCTTATTCCATCTCTGAACATGAATAAGGTATTGCTTAAAGAGCCATGGTGAGCCTCTCTCAACACATAGCATATCTGTTTCCTTAACAAAAGAGAATTGGTATATGTTATCACCTAAAGATTTGATTGATAAACCTTCAGGGTAATTCCATATAGCGGTGAAGGATCCTTCTATCAATCCGAAACTGAAACTCCGATCAGCCATAATCCTCCCTATCAAACTTTTGGAGAAGTCTTCTGTTATTGCTTTGACATCAGAGGCCTCCAACGTAACCACTTCTTCATCAAGATTTGGAGCAAGTGTAGGAGGACCATTCCGATGGTGGAGGGTAAGAGACATAATCAATAGATAAATTGTAGAAGTAACCTGTGAAGGAAGATAAAGTAGAAGGGTAAAAGGAGAAGATAGAAGAAATCAGATTGCTTTGAGAAAAGAATAGAATTACTATTGAGCATGAAAGAATTCACTCTCACTCTCTAACTCTCACTTAGGTGTTTCCCATCCCTGATCAATTCCTCATCAGAAAATAGGATTCAAATTTGAAATTGATCACTCACATTCACTCAAGTGTTTCCCAACCCTATATTGAATTGTATTGAGAATTGTAATCCTATTATCCAGAATTCACAAAGCTGTTGAATCATTGATCATCATATAAAGCAAACGTAAGAGATGTAGAAGACAAATGTATTGGTATTGTTTTGCATTAGGATTATGAGTAACTCATGTAGGTACAAAACAAACCCTAGCAGAGAGGGTACAAAACAAACCCTAGCAGAAAGGGTACAAAACCTACACTTTATGATAATATGTTTATTTAATAATTGTATTTTTGTTTATATATGAATACATATATAATTTTACTATTTTTAATGTGTAGTTTATATTTTAATGTGTATTACACATTAGTTACTTATTTTGGTGGCTAATCTTAAAGTAAAAATAGCATAACACATCTTTATTATTATATTGTTACATATTCTCAATGACAATATTATACTAAACTTGATAGGTTAACTCATATAAATAAATCACTATATCTAATTTATCATGTTAAATTCAAAATATAAAACCTCGCACGGATTTAATATTAGTTGATATGAATGGAAAGGGTTTGGACGACAAAAATTTGGGACCCAAATTTATAATTCTAGCTTTATTTATGATGTAATTATTTACACTCGCAGTCCTCCTTGTTGAATGCATTAATTATTAATTTTTAATAAAATATTTTTTATTTTCATTTTTATATTTCTAATTCATGCATATATATTCAATATTTTATTGAGAAAGTTTAGGGAGCTCATAGTTTGTTAGCCAATAGGTGGCCAACATGTTTTTTCTTTCTTTTTCCTTTCCTCTTTTACCACCCACTATTTCTCTAATTACACTCATGAGCTCTCTATGGGCTCCCTAACATTGGCTTCCTAGTATTACTCATATTTTATATGTGTTATTTTTAATTTTACCTTAATACAATAAAGCAAAATTCCTTTCCATACGAATTGGTGATTATTACTATTTTAATATTTTTTCTTCATAACAATTTTTTTTCTTTTTCTATTTTTAAATATTTTTGTTTTATATTTTAGCTTCGATGAAATTATGGATGTTATATGCATAGCATTATAAATATTATTTGCTTCTAAATATATTTGAAAACAATATTCTGAAAACAAATAATATCCATAATAACATCTATATATAATAGGGCAAGTTACTGTACTACACTATATAATAACCTATATTACCAGATTACACTAAAACCAGATAAATGATCATATTGCTCCGTTTCACATTTCTATGGAATCCGTGGCACCCTGAAGTGAATTCGCCAATCCGTGGCAGGGTGCCACGGATTCTGCTTTTTTTGCATCAAAATGAACTGGATCCGTGGCACCCTGCCACTGATTCAAGTTGGCGGATCCTAGCACTATAAATAGGAGGTTTAGGGAGAGTTTATTTGGTTTAGTTGTGTGAGTGATGGCTGAGGAAGATAGTTTTCTTGCTTTGGTTCACCATGATGGTGAGATTAAACACAGTTCACGAGAGGGAGTTAAGTTCACAAGTAAGAATCCAACCAATGTGTTTATCACGCCGAGAACTCGTTTGTCGGATCTTCAGCGTAACATCCAACGGAAGATCTGTTCGAACGGCAGGAAGCGTATTGGAATGATATACTATCGCATTCCCATTTTTGTTGTGGCTCAGGGGGTGATGTATGGCAGTTTTGCCATCCAAGCTGATGAGGATCTGCAGGTTTTGTTTCACTGTAGGAGCCAGTTCCCAGAGGTGCGAACCACCGAGCTGTTTGTGGAAATGCTTGCTCCACTTGCGAGTTCAGGTGGTTCCGCTTCGGGTCAACATTCTGCCAATGTTGCCGGGCCATCCCGCCGTGTGATCCAGGCCAAACCAGAGGCGCAGCTTGTCGCGTCCTCGACGTTCGGAGTATATAATGAGGCAGAAGCAGGTGACCTTGTGGCTGATTTAGGGGATACAGTTATAGGGGCACCGCAAGCTTTGTGCGCTCTGCCTGTTCAGAGAGTGCCAAATCCTGGTGTGGAGGAGGCATTGCGGGCCGATGACTCTGATGAGGAACCACCATTCATAGAAGGTGACAGTGACAGTGACAGCGGCCCTGTTCCGAATCAACAGGGTGGTGCATCTAGTTCAGGGACGCACCAATATCCTCCTCACTTGTCGACCCTGAACTTGGATGTACTATCGGGTCCTGGGCGAGTACAGGGCGAGCCAAGCAGTGGCACTCAGGGCTCTCAAGGGTCCAACAACCAAGCTGAATTTCAGATTGGACAA
>JASCZI010120870.1:49004-70581 GCA_036250425.1 Stylosanthes scabra | reverse complement strand
ACACATATATATATATATATATATATATATATATATATATATATATGTGTTATAAAAACAAAACTGACAACATATATATAATACAAAAAGTTAATATTTAAAATATATAAATATAATATTTTATTATTAATTTCACAAAAATTATATATCTTATTCAAAGCCCAAAATAACGTTGGGTTAGAAATGACAAATGGAAACAAAATATAAATATTTAGCAAAACCATTTCATCACTAATTATCAAAACATAAATAAAATAATGCTTTATTAGGGTTTTTCTTGCCCTACTAAAGTTTCATGTGCTCTCCTAAGATTTCAGGTATTTTGCTAGAGTTTTTCTAGTTTTACTTATGAGTACTTGTGATTACTTGCCCCATGAGAGTTCTTTTATAGAATTCTTGAATTTTGGAGAGATCACTTACATCCTATAATCTCAAACGGATATGTCAATCTCATTATCTCGAGTTGGTTTTCTTATGTGAAACTAAAACTAGACTCGCATTGTGGAGCAAAAGTTCAAATCTTGTAGTTATAATAGTTTAACTTTTCTTAATCTTGATGAATCATCGGGAGATATATATTGTGCTTGCCTGAAAAGAATTTTTACATGTTCATAATCTTGACCAAAATTCCTATTCTATAGTTGCCTTTATAAGGGATGATTGCAAAAATGAACGTTGGTGGCTTATTGGAGTTTATCTGAATAATAATGCACAACAACGGTTTATTCAACATGCGGAACTCTCATAATTATGTAATAATTTGCTGATAAACTCATTATCTTTGGTGATTTTAATGCAATTAAAGTTACTGATGAGAAATAGGGTGTACTTTAAGCTTTAAGCTCAACTACATCCATGGATTTCTTTAATAGTTTTATTGATGGAAATCAATTGGTTGATTTGGGTATTGAAGGGCAGCAATTCACTTGGTCTAATAGGTGAACTGGTGATGAGCTTATTAGAGAGGCTTGACTGTATGTTTTATAGCCGGCCCAATTTGGAGAGAGACTTATCATGCTGTGGTAGTTCGAAAATTCATAGAAATTGGTTTAGACTACATCCACTGTTGTTGGATTCGGCCCACCTTGTTGGACCTATACACATCGTTTTAAATTTCAAAAGAGGTGGTGTGGATTGAAAGAGGTGAAGAATATTGTTTCTGTGCTTAGAATGCTGAAATCCAAGGATCTCCAATGTTTATTTTAGCTCAGAAGCTAACTAACTGTTGTCACATCCTAGTTCTCTGGCAGCAACAAAATTAGTTGAACTCTAGAAAGCAAATTGATGAGTTAAATGCCAAATTGAACCAAATTCATTATCAGAATGTACATGGTGGTACTGAGATTACTATTTTGGAAGCTCAGCTGGAAGATGAAATAATGAAAGAATGAAGTTACTAGATTGAGAAATCAAGAAGAATGGCTTAAAGAGGGTCATCGTAATAGTCAATTTTTCAACAAAAATTCCAACTTAGAAACAGGAAAAATAAAATCTAGGGATTAGTTGGGGATGATGGTGTTATGGCTTCAGATGTTGAAATCATTGTATCGGTGGCTAGTATTTCAATAAAATATTTTTTAGCACTAATCATTCTGATCCTACTGATATGTTTGAAGATTTCAGACCTTTGATCTCAACAACCATGAATAGGAGTATAACAAGACCTGTGTTGATAGAGAAAACAAAGCATGTTACTTTCAGTGTTTGTGCTCAAAGTGCTTCTGGAGATGACATGTTCATCGCTAAATTTTTTCAGTTCTTTTGGAACAATGTTTGTAATGATGTGTTTAAGGTAGTTGGAATTTTCTTTGGGGGTAGGAAGATTTTGAGAGGATTCAATCACACTTAAATCTCTCTTATTCCTAAAGTCTTTGATGCTAGAAACATGACACGGGTCAAACCTATCAGTTTGTGTTCAAACTTTTATAAGATTATTTCTAAAATTTTGGTTCACCGTCTTCAAAATTTTATGAATAATCTTATTAGTACCAATCAGAGTGCATTTCTTAAAGGGCGTTTCATTTCATATAATATTCTTATTGACCATGAATGCATGGATTATGATAGAGTTTAATGAAATTTTTTAAAGACTAAGAAAACTGACCATCAAATTAGACATGAGCAAAGATTATGATAGAGTTGAATGAAATTTCTTATGGTTTATCATGGAGAAAATGGATTTTGATGTTAGATGGATATCTTGGATTCGTGATCTTGTTACTTCTGTTTCTTATTCTATTATTGTGGAAGGTCAACCATATGATTTATTTAAATCAATAAGGGGAATCCGTCAATGTGACTCTTTGTCTCCTTATCTTTTTTTTCTCTTTTGTGCGGAATGATTTTTCTATCTGCTACACAAGACAGAGCTAACAGTCCTATTCAAGGCATTCAAATTCATAGAAGAAGTCCGACAGTTTCTCATTTACTTTTTGTAGATGACTTTATCCTATTTTGTAAAGTTTAAGAGGAATCTTGCTCTAATATTTTGGCTACTCTCTGTGATTATGAATCTGTTAGTGGTCAAAAAATTAATTTGCATAAATCGGTTATCTTTTTCAATCAGAACACTCCTCTTCTCCTCCGTCAACAACTAACTACTTCTCTCAATATTGATCATGTGGGTGTTTAGGATAAATACTTAGGTCTTCCCTAAGTGGCTATATATATAAGAAGACGACCTTTGGGGCAATCAAAGATAAAATTCAAAAGAGGGCTTGATCTTGGAAACTGTCTTTACTCTCTGCCGGAGGAAGACATGTTTTGATTAAGGCTATTAGTGAGGCAATTCCTATTTATACATTATCTTGTTTTCGATTGCCAGACACATTGATAAATGAAATCTACCAAATTCTCTGTCAATTTTGGTGGAGACAAAAAGGCACTCAACAAAAAATGACCTGGATAGTTGGAATTATATGACTAGGCCAAAAAAAAGAGGGTTAATTAAGATTTAAGGACCTAAAGGCTCTAAACCTTGCTCTCCTTGAAAAACAATTTTTTTCACATCACTACTCATCCTAGTTCACTCTTAGCTAGGCTGCTGAAAGGAAAATATTATAGATATTCACCTACTCTATATGTTGATTAAGGTATTTAACCCTCTTGGGGCTTAAAAAATCTGCTAAAGAGTTGAAAGGTGGGTGAAAAAGGTCTTACCTATAAAATTGGTTCTAGTTTTAAATTTCATATTTTACAGCATTCCTGGCTACCCCTTCCTTACCCTTTCAGTATTCAGTAACACAACATTAATTCATTTTCAGGTATCCATTTCGTGAAAAATTTGTTAACAAAAAATTGTACTTGGAATCATGGTCTTATCACTTCTCTCATCCCCCGAGAAATTTATGTTTGTATTTTCTATGTTCCCTTGAATTCTGATGCTTAAAGATCCCTTAAAAAAGTCATATTTTTCTTTGGAAAATTAGCCATGGCAGATTACCTGTGACAGAGCTTTTTCATCGACATTTTTTAGCCACTTCCCCTATCTTCCCTCGCTGTGGCTCTGCTCGAGAATCGATCCTCCACTTCCTTTGTCAATATGACTTGACAACTGAAGTCTGGTCTTCCTTGGAATTTCCTCATAATTTGCTTCAAATTGATATTACCGATTTTCCAACTTAAGTAGAAGGTTGCCGATAAATTTTGAGCAGTTGAACACCTGTTGGAGCTTATGGAAAGCTCAAAATCTTGAGGTTTTTGAAACTCAACTGCTTCTTCCATCGTGGAATCCTCTCTTCAACTTTATCCGGGATTGTTCGAAGTTGAAACTTTTTTACCCCATAAAATTGTTTGCTTTCTATTTCTATGTGACTTATGATTACGTTTAAGAGATCCTTATTTTTTGGAGTAAACATCCAATCTGGCCCCTGATCATTTTTAATTTGGACAAGCCCACTCCTAATGATTCGAAAACCCCAATCCGACCATCAATCATTTAATTGGGACAAATAGACCCTTGAAATCGGTTTGTGAGGTTAGGATTTAGGGTTGATAAACTGGTTTTAGGGACCTATTTGTCCCGATTTTGAAATGGTTGATGATCGGATTGGGATTTTCGAATCATTAGAGATGGGTTTATCCAAATTGAAAATGGTCAGGAGCCGGATTGGATGTTTACTTTATTATTTTTTTTTTTGTATGTCCCTCTTTTGGATAATGTCTTACTTTTTTTGCTTATTCCCGATTTTGCCTTCTTCTCCCCGCATTTTATCGAAACATATAATAATACAAATTAAGTCCAACTTTCTAGATATAAATTTGTGATGGCCATGTGTTTAGCCAAATTCAGCCATTGCTTCGTTCTGTTGCATGGAAACAACATACATATAAATGATTAAGTTCCTAATTTGTGCGTGGAACATGCACCTTTTATTTATAATTATAGTGTAGAAAATAATTAAGTTCCTAATTTTTATGCAAAACTGAGAGACAATTAAATCTCTCTAATGATGGTTTGAATCTGGTACATATGAAAAGACACATATATGTGTCCCCAATTTAATTTATAAAAGATCAAGAACTTATTTATAATTACATTTGACTATAAATTTATTTGTTTTTACAACAAAAGATTATACAGTTATTTCACTACAAGAAAAATAGCTTAGCGGCCATTATTTTAATTTTAGTGGCAATGAAAACAACCACTTATACATTTACTAATAATTAGTTATTTGCCGTATTATGTTTCATTACTAAAAGGTTTTAGCTGTAACTATAGTTGTTACCAATAAATATCGTTTTAATGGCCAAAAAATATATATCTTAAAGCGTCTATTTTTTCAAAAATTAATATAGCTGCTAAAAATAATTCTAAAATTGTAAATTTTACATTTTTAGTTATTATTATTGCCGCTAAAATCTATTTTACTAGTAATTTATATAGAAACTAAAAGTGATTCTACAATTACAATATTATTAATTTTTAGTTACAATTGCTATTGCTGCTAAAACCTTCAAACAATTTTTAATTATATTATTAACTTTTTAATTACTACAAAATGTAATATTTATTTATAATATATAAAATTAATTATCAAAATAGTTCCATATTCATCCTCACATATTTCATCTTATTCTAACTTGTCACATCATATTTTCATCTTGGTATATATAACTTAAGATTTCATCATAATGATGGCAATATTATTATGGCCACTTAAATTTTATCACTAAAAGATTTTTTTATTATTTTAATGGTAATAATAATAATAATAATAATAATAATAATTGACAGTAAAATATATACTATTAATGACAAATATGAAATTACCACAAAAACATATCTTATATTAAAGAAATAGAAGTTATTATATTATTGCCGGTAAAAGTTTGCCATTATTTTTTAATAATGTTTGTATTTTTTTTTTAATTTTTGGTGTTGATTGTATATTCGTTCCGAATATTCTTCTATTTTGGATGCGAGGAAGATACAAAATGAATGGAAGACACCACTAATAGCCAGAATTTATTTATATTTGAAAAAAATTAGGAACCAACACATATTATAAATGATAATTATTAGCTCCCTAGTGTTAATTTTGTAGCATTTTTCTTATTGTTTGGACGGACTTTTCTTAAGAAAATTTAAATTTTTTAAAAAATTATTGGGAATCAATTATTAGGAGCTAATTAGAGAGCCAATTAGTGAATAGAAAAATTATCTAATTGGATGTCAATTTTTATGGGTTTATTAGCTTTTTATGGACTGAGTAGTGTGAATTTTCTAGCATAATATAAACAAAATAGCTATAAATAAATATAAAATAATATATAAAATTATAAATAAATATATCAAAATATAAATATAATTTCATATAAATTATTAAAATACATATATTAAAAATAGAATACTAACCGAAGTTTCATAATCTCATATAAACATTATATATATATATATAACATATTATATGTGCTATAATTTTTAATATATATTTAGTTTAAATTAACTATGTTATATCAATATTTTAAAGATAAGTATAATTTATTATATAACAAATAAATTATAATAATATGTTATATTTATTAGTTTATAATTATTTTGGTAAGTTATTAGTTTAATTTTTTTTTTGACATTAAAGATGTATGCAATTACGGAGAGTATTTCCAATAGTATTAGTATCGTTAGACACTTGTGACTTTGTTTATACAAACATTTTCCAGTAATAATCGGTGAGATAGCTTAAATAAAGCCGATACTACTGTTTTTTTTGGGTCTGGCCTTACAAAAAAACCCAACAAGACCCGAAAACCCTTTCCACCCGAACCCAAAGCCCCAACAAAGAAAATGCCCAAAACCCAAACAAACTAAATGTTCTCCACAAAAACCTCAAACAGTTTAGCAAAACAACCCGAGGGAGGGAACCAAAAACCTGCTACCCGATCCAAAGCTCTGATCATCATCCGAACTGTCTCTTCTGTCAAAAGAGAAAGCTTGCTGTGACCGCGCTACTCTCACCGTCGCCAAATTTTCAAGTCAATATTATTTTTTTTTATCATCATATGTTGGCTATTGCCAACTCACAAACACAGCCACACACTCATACACTATTTTTTTCCATTAAGCACTTGCAAATGATCGATCAAGTCAATACTACTTGAAAAGGGTAAAAGAAGAAAAAAACGAGGCCCAAGTAAAATTATGGCTCGACAAGCCCATATATCTACTAACCTTAAATTGCACATATATAAGGAACCTCTTATTTTACCAAAAAAAAAAAACCTCTTTTGGCAGCCGAGGCTTGGTCCAAGTGGTGATGCTGTTGGTCTCAATGGTAGTTGCACATGGGATCGATTCCCAGCTGAAAAAACTTGGGTAATTTAGTGTGTGTGAGTCACGGGTGTGTGTGTTTGTGGTGAAGCCTAACATTGAAGCTGTCCAATCCACTCATAAAAAAAAGAAAAAAAACCTCTTTTGCGTCCCTAGTCCCTATCAAATGTGTAGCCAACACCACACATTCAATTTTTTTTTGGAACAGCACACATTCAATTTCAATTTCTCTCTCTCAACACGCGTGGTTTAAGTGTCCATTCGTATTCTTATAAAAAAAATGCATCTTCAGATATACTTGACATTTCAAAATATAATCACGTGTCTGCGTATTTAACTTTATTCTTAACTTATATTCTTAAAATGGGTTTAAAAGTAGTGTATATTACTATTTTTTAAAACTAAAAATTATCTTAAATACTTTATATAATTGAAACAAACATTAAAAATATTAAAAAAATAATTTAATTTTTAATATAAATAAAATATCAATATATTATTATAATTTTGTTAAAAATACATTATATTTTATATATATACTAGATCCTCGTATCATATAAGAAATTGAGATTGGTATATCAATGTGTCGTATCATGTGTTTGTGTTCATGTCCATGCATCATAGCCACAAGTATTTTTGGATTCTTTATTTCTTTCCTTTTTTAAATAAAATCATTTATATCAATTTTTTTGTTGATCAGGATTTGATGGTGTTACAACAACTAGCAACTGACACATACTTGTCAATATCTGTAGGTTAATGTATACCCACAAAATTGATCGGCTGGTCCGATTTAATTTTCAGAACATTAGTTAATACATCACACTTGGTGTTATAGATATATTATATATATTATTAATTATTCTAAACGTACACCTGTTTTTCCCAATCGAAATTTTTTTCTTCACGCACACACCCTTTTCTCTTTTTCTTCTTCACGTTTCTCTCTCCCGCCGCTAGTAATATCCCTATTTTGATGCACCTAGCTCCCACTTCTTCTTCTTTTTTCCTTCTTCCTCTACTCCTCCTCCCACGCCGTCATTTTTCTTCTTCTTCTTCTTTGCGTCTCTCTCTCACGCTAGTGATGTTCATATTTTCTGCATAACGAACCTCCATCTCCTCCTCTTCTTTTTTTTCTTCCTCTTTGCTGCCTCCTCCTAGCCTACTCCGACGCCATCGTCGTTCTTCTTCTTCTTTGTTGCCTCCTCCCCATTCTCCCCATGTGTTGTTGTCGTTGTTGTAACTCAAGCTTGATTTAGAGGCCACGAAGAGAGTTAGCCACATATACTATAGAGTTCCTGTTGCGGTGGTGTCTAGCGGTGTCAAGTATGATTGCTTCAGCGTTGAGAGCGACAAAGATCTTCGGGTTTTGTTTCACTGCAGGCAACAATTCCAAGACCGAATCACTGAGTTGTATGTTGAGATAGGTGATGTTGGGGCGAGTTCCAGCTGATCAAATCTGTATCCACAGCCAGTCCACGTAGGGTCCACCCATTGTCTGTTGCATGTTGATGGGCCGATAACGAAACGTGTTACGTCTCCTTCCTTTGATGTAAATCGACAACAAGACAATGATGACAGGTGCAACTTGGGTGATAATCGTTCCTTCGGTGAGCTTGCGGTTTCAATGGCTGCAACACTGTAACCTCCTTCTCCACAGATGTGTCATGCAGATTCGGATCCGTTGGTAGAAGAGGCATTGAGATGCAATGAGGTTGGCAGTAATACCGCAACCTCCTTCTCCACAGATGTGTCATCTGTTGTTGCTTGCGAATGTTGAGAATACACCTAGGGGGCTGAAAAAAAATTTCCAACTTTAGAGAAATAATAACTAACCAATTTAAGTTATTATGTCAATATTTATCTGACAAATTATTTGGCACGACCCTAAATTAATCATTTTTTTTGTAAAATTAAGAAACCATACTAACTAAAACAAACAATATAAATTACAACGAAACAACTAGAAATCACAATCTAACAATGCATACTATCTGTTCCTAACATGTTGTTGCTAACACAAATCGAACATTTTCGCATTACACTCCTACTCTATGAAACCTAAAAAATATACACAAACTAACTACACAATGGTTCATCCAAATGTAACAAACTAATAAATCACAATGCTAACTGATCATAATCTGATATAATTCGATGCATAGAATTTGTACTAACCTCGACAATGACGTTGTTGGATATATGAGTAACGCAATCAGTGCAGTACATTATCCCCGCTGCTTCCACTGCCGCCGCCACCAATTATTCTTCCGTTATTGCCATTCTCCTCTAAAAAAATCACTCAAACACTCTAACTTAGAAAATGAAATGTTCAAATGCACTACACGAGATGCTGCGCCACAGATTTTAAATACCTCATCCACACATAATCCATGACAGCCAGTAATGGATTATCAAATGCAGATTACACATAATCGGTGGCTGCTTCAAACTGATTTTGTGAACAATTTCAACATAATCCATTGCAGGCTAAAGCGAATTTCTTTCTAGTGTGATGAACGCATAATCCATGGCTGTCTATAATGTATTATAAATATTGGAATACTTTTTGGGTGCAGCGTATTATGTGTATATTGTAATACCTTCCTGGATGCCACGGATTACATAAAAGAAAAATATGATAAATTGAACCCGTTTCTTTGTTTAAGAAATTCGGTCATTTTGTTTGCCATTCATTTTAAATTGGTGAATTGCCTATGTCAAAAAATTTAAAAATAAAATAGCATCATCTCAATTGTTTTTCATCTGTCAATTCTTGTTTAAATTTTATTGTAATGTGAGTGATTAGGAAAAGTTTAATTAGCCACCACCATTATTACTTTATTGTTTATTATTTATTAGTTCATGAGTAATCCATTGCTTGGATAAAATATTTCAAAAAGGTTAATTGTTATTGTTGTATTATAAATTTATAATTACGTGATTGATTTAAAGTGGTTTACTGATGAGCGTGTTCACCTTTATGCTTTAGTTAATCCCATATGTGGAACGTTTTAATTGACATTAAACGTTTTATCCTTTAATCACCCCAAGTCGCTTTGGGATTTTATTTGATTAATTAATTATTTTATGTAATTAATATATATAATGGACACGGTTAAATAATTGACTCGTTTCCACTGCAAGTCGATATACTAGTGGAAAAATATATTATTAAATTATCAAATATAAGATAGATCGTGGATTACGTATTTTATGATATCATGTGTTTTAATATTTTTAATCGCTAATCTTAAATTGATTTAAGTTATAAAATATTTTGTAATTAAAATTAACGACTAAAAATATTAAAAACACATAATATTGTGGAACACTTAATTCGCTTCTTATAAGATAATGATCTTTGACGTATGTTTTATTCTTTGAAAGTAGTTATTATTTCCCTGCTATACACGTGCATGTCTTCAAGAATATGGTCTTGCAAAAATCATTGTCATTGAATATCTTTGGAGGTGCATGAAGCTAAGGCTTTTGGTTGTCTTTTGGGCTTGGAGCAGGTCAGGGATTATTATGTTTTTGATATTATTCTTGAAAATCATAATATTGAAGTTATTAATGCTCTTTGAGTAAAAGTAGTCATTGCAATTATTTTTGAAGTTTTATTACGGATTGCCTTCGAATCAACTCTAGTTTTAGATCAATTTTATTTTCTCATATTAAAAGAAGTGGTAATAGGATAATTTATAAATTGGTTCGTTTAGCTTTTACTTATTCGAATTCGGTGTGGATGGAAGATACCCCAACTTATATTTATAATCTTGTAACTATAGACATTTTGAGTCCTATTCATGAATTCATAAATGTTAGCTACTTTTACACTGTAAAAAAAAAAAATTCTGATATGAGTTGGAAGAACTAGAAAGCTACTAGGTAGGCATAATTTCTAATATGTTATAACAGAAAACCCGAAAATAACAGAATTTGACAGCAGTAACAGAATTGTCCAACAAAACTGCTATAATTCTCTCTAAAACTATGTTACAGCGCCACTATCTAATTGCCTTGTAGCTTTCTCATCTTCATTATATCCTCTCTATTAAGTGTCAAAATATCAAATCTCTAGTTATTACCATCAAACTTGTATTATGAATTTATGCGGTTCATATATAAATCTAATTTATGTGCAAGTGCGCGTGTTTGGAGCGGAAAAAAAAGAGTAATTTGCATAAAAGATTTAAATTATTTATGGTAGCTAGTAGTCTAGTTTTGTCACTTAGCTTGAATTATTACAGAGTCTCACATCTACGAAGAATATGAACTTTGAAAGTTTATAAGTGTAAGGCATCCTTCATTCTATGAGCTAGCTTTTCAGGTTTTGTTAGATCTACCAAATCTCATTCTAATATGGTATCAAAGTCTATTTGATCCTATGTTATTGGGAAAAAACTTTTATAAACGTGAGATATTCCTCACTCTATAAGTGACCACCCGAGTATATAGCAACGACTTAACCGTGCTCGAGCTGTCGATAACTACAACACATGATTTCTCTCGATTTCCTCTTATTAATAGCGGCGATTATTGCCGCTTACAGACGGCCCCATACCGTCCATGTAACAATAGTCGTCGCAACTAGCCGTCACTACTAAAGAAGGCTTGTATAGTAATGATATTTACGCTCCAAATGATTATCCTTATGTGTGAAGGGGATAGATATTGCATCTATGTGAAAGATATTAACTCTTAAAAGTTCATAAGTGTGAATTATCTATTACCTTATATAATCTCTATTCTAAGACATGATTATTTCTAAATCCGGTCACTAGTTTTATTCCGGTAGATTCATGCATGTATAATTGGATTTGTCTATTATTATTATTATTATTATATAGTCTAGAGTAAACACTCAATTCAGCCTCTAAGTATTTTTAATTTGGACAAGTTCATCCCTAATGATTCAAAAAATTCAATCCGATCTTCAACCATGTAAAAATTAGGACAAATAGGCCCTTAAAAAAAATTTGTTTTTTCCCTGAGTTTGTGATACAACTTGGTCCAGATTCCAGCTTTATGGAGAAATCTCCAGAGTTGCGATGCAAATTTAATGTTGTGCATGCAACTTGCTCCAAATCGCTAATGTTTTCTTCAGAGTTACGCAAGCAACTTTCTCCGCATTGTTTTTCTTCAACTTTTTCATGAAGAATTCATTTTGCAAGTATTCCTAATCATTCCAAGCAATTCTAACGATAATTTTTATACATGAAATACTTGAACAAATTCATCTAGATATGGAATAAAATGCAAAGTAGATAATGTTTTAACAATTTACGACTAAAAATGCATACAAAAGACAATTAAGGAAAAATTAAGACTGAATTCATAAAATGCTCATTCATATATTCATATAGCTTATTATGTGAGTTTATCTTGATAAACTCTCCCAATTAAGTAGTACAAAATAAACAAACAAAATTGAATTTATTAATATTTTCTTAAACCGTCGAAGCCATTGCCAACCTTGTCTTGGAAGGGCGCATCTTCACCGTAATTTAGTGTAGATATATTCAGTAATAACTTGAGTACTCTGATGCTCACAACAAATCCTATTTTACAAAACAAAAAGCACTCTTAACTTGGCATCCAACCCATTTGAGAGATAATTTCAGTACAGGGTTATGATAAGTGTACATCAAGATCAGTCACCCGTTTATAATAATACGTATTAAAATATAAAATACACACTAAAAATAATATATTTAAATGTGTAATTTATATTTAAATATATATTATATATTAGTGGTTAATTTTAGTGTTCAAATAGAATTGTTGTTCAATTTAAAGCTCCGATCCCCAAATTATTCATATTCCGAGACTGGAACAAATTGCTGATGTGCTAATAAAACCATTATCTACTACTTCTTTTGAATGTTTGAGGACCAAGCTCCATGTTGCTCAGCGCCCAACCCTAAGTTTGAGGGGTATTAACAGTAGTATTAGTATTAAAGAAGTTGAATGTGAGAAAAGTTAGTTATGACAGTTGTAGACTTGGTCCTTTTTTCTATCTTCTCTTGTATTATGCTCTATAAATACTCTCTCTATTATTGTTTAGAGAAGGTTGGATAATTTAGTTTTACATTCAATAATTAATCAGTTCCATTTTTCTTTCTTGTTCAATTATCTAATTATCTCAAGACTCTTGTTCGCTTTTCTTGAACTCTAGTTTTCTGCTACAGAATTGTTCATTGTTTCTTCTGCTGCAAGTTTTCTTTCTCTTATTCATTTACCAATACATGGTTATTCTAGCTGCTAATAAGTCAATCTACACAGTTATAGTTTAGGAAATAAGTCAGATATATTTTGGAGTACCAAATTCCATGAATTATAATCATTGATTCCTATAAAAAATTGTTTTACATCCTTCAATCAACGGGTATAAATTATGAAATTT
This sequence comes from Stylosanthes scabra, assembly GCA_036250425.1. Taxonomy (NCBI): domain Eukaryota; kingdom Viridiplantae; phylum Streptophyta; class Magnoliopsida; order Fabales; family Fabaceae; genus Stylosanthes; species Stylosanthes scabra. The sequence goes on along the minus strand of JASCZI010120870.1, from coordinate 57,400 downwards.
GATATTGCAGGGTGTACCTGACTTGCTTCCGTTAATTTATAATAAAACAAAATGGTTCGAAGGACTAAAGTCTAAAATACATAATGTTTTTGTAGTTTAAAATACATCATGTTTTAAGTAGTCAGGGAAGTTTTTGTATTTTTATAATTGGCTAAGGACTAATTTGTTTTTGTGATGAAAGGTTAGTTTATTATTTGCTCTTTTTTCTAATATATAAATTAATTGTAACGAATGAAGTATGTAAAAAAGTTTCTTTTAAATCATTATTTTTTTTCTACTTTTAAATCCTTATGCACACGTGTAATTAAAACATATTTATAATAATTAGTTAATATTATAGAAGTTAATATATATTGAAGAATTAAAATAGTTAAGAGGTTATAGAAAATATTAGAAAAGTCATCTCATATTCTCGTAGATAATATCACGTGTTATCGATCACTCACGTGTTCATTGCATGCAATTGAGTTTCTTCATGTTTTAGTATCTGTAGAACACCGTACCGGTCACTTTCAAGCAAACTAGTTTGAATTCCATCCACATAATATCATATCTTCCATCTATATATAAAGGAAGAACATCCCCTCTACTAAACACATCAAACTAAACCCTATATCACATACACATCTTCTAAGAGTTCTTAAAACCTTACAATTGCACTTCATCAATTCAATTCATTTCCAAGCAATTAATATGGAGTCTGCTCTTATTAGCTCTCTACCATTTTGGTATCTCTTTCTCTTACTTGTTGGATTCATCACACCGTTTCTCAAATTCCTCAAACACCAAATAACTTCAAAATCAAAACAAACTACATTACTCCCTCCGGGACCAAAACCATGGCCTATAATTGGTAACCTACCCGAAATGCTAGCAAACAGGCCAACATCTAGATGGATACATAAGATTATGAGTGACCTAAACACCGAAATTGCATGCCTTTGGCTAGGTAACATTCATGTGATTCCAATCACTAGTCCTGAAATTGCTCGCGAAATATTGATAAAACAAGATTCAATTTTCGCGTCGAGGCCTGCTAATTGGTCTAGCGAACATGTCTCAAGCGGGTACTTAAGTACAATACTAGTGCCCTATGGAGAACAATGGAAGAAAATGAAGAAAGTGATGGCCAATGAATTGGTGTCTCCAAGAAGACTTCAATGGCTACAAGACAAGAGGGTGGAGGAAGCCGACAACATTGTTAGCTATGTTTACAACCAATGCAATGAGAAAAATGGTGGTGGCCTTGTGGATGTGAGGTTGGTCGCAAGACATTACTCAGGGAACATCATTAGAAGGTGGGATATCAATTAGACATTCTTTATTAATATTTGAGATTCTTTTAAAAAATTTATATTTAACATCGATATTAGACATATAATTGTTTATATATATTTTTTGATCCGCTTAAATTTTTAGAAGAAATGATATCATGTACACTTACATATGTTTGTACTATTATTCCAACAGGTTGGTTTTCAATGAAAGGCACTTTGGCAAAGGAAGGGAAGATGGAGGGCCTGGATTTGAGGAGGTGGAACATATAGATGCTATTTTCACTGTTTTGAGATACCTCTTTGCATTCTCCATCTCTGATTACGTTCCATGCTTGAGAGAGCTTGACTTGGATGGTCATAAGAAGGAGTTGAGGAAGGCCACTAAGTTGATAATGAAGTATCATGACCCCTTAATCGAAGATAGGATTCAGCAATGGAAGAATGGCAAAAGGACACATCAAGAGGACTTGCTTGATGTTCTAATCTCATTGAAAGATGCTAAGCATAATCCCCTTTTGACTCTTGATGAAATCAAGTCTCAAATTATGGTAACATTTTATACTCTATCTTTACATATGTGTATAAGATTTACAACTTTTTAATGAATAAATTAAAGGTTGATAATCAAGTTAGGAGAATAAGTTACATATCAATTAAGGGATAAATGAGTCAAATTGAACTAAGTGAAAATATGTTAAAAAATTACATAATTAATGCAAACTCGAGTATATAGCCCAAAAAAATGTTATAAAGAAAATAAAAAATCAATTCAAAACAAAATCTCTAAAAATCACTTTATTTTATATTCCATAATTATAGCTGAAATAATAAATAATATTGGACATAATAAGTCAAGTTTTGTCTTTTAATTTCAAACAAGATAAGAATAACAAGAGAAACATATTCAATCATACATGCATATCATGAATCTTCAATAATTCGATCTCTTATTAGATTACCCAATATGAAAATTGATATATGCAGGATATGATGATTGCAACTGTGGACAATCCATCAAATGCATTTGAATGGGGACTTGCTGAGATGCTAAATCAACCGGAGATTCTTCGAAAGGCGACAAAAGAAATAGACAGCGTAGTGGGTAAAGAAAGACAAGTACAAGAATCTGACATTTCAAAACTCAACTATGTTAAAGCATGCATAAGAGAAGTGTTCCGTCTCCATCCTATTAATGACATCAACGCCACCCATGTTTCCATGGAGGATACATTTATCGCCAACAACACCTACTTCATTCCAAAAGGTAGCCACATGGTTCTAAGGCGACAAGGAATCGGACAAAATTCAAGAATATGGGAAGAACCATTAAAGTTTAAACCCCAACGTCATTTACAAAAAGATAACAATGAATTTAAGAACTTGAATTTAAATGAGCCGACTTTGAACTTAATCACGTTCAGCACTGGGAGACGTGCATGTCCTGGGATCATGCTTGGGTCTAATATGACAATTATGTTGTTTGCTAGAATGTTGCATGGGTTCAATTGGAGTGTGGCACCAAGTGAGACATCCATTGATCTCTCTGAATCAGAAGGAAGTACCATAAAAGCAAAGCCACTTGTGGCACTTGCAACGCCTCGGTTACCAGCGGAGGTGTATTATTGAATATCTTAAGCTACTATTTAAATATTTGATATTTGATTGATCAACAGAAATTATGCAAAACATATATATGTCGTTATACATGTTATAATAGGAGTTGAAATATTGTATCCCCAAAAATAGTGGTAAAGTATAGTTTCTCAAATAAAGGGATGTATAAATCATTTCATGTAACCGTAAATTCGATCTTGAACTATTTTTAATTTTAACACTTTAATATTTAAATGATTATATGCTTTAATTTATGAGAAATTCTTATGTGCTTCGTAAACAATTTAATTAATACTTTTATTATGCTCTATTAATTATCTTTTACATCAGTATATATTAATAGGCCTATTATTATTATTTTAAATTTAAACTTTAAAAAACTCATAAAATATAAATTAACACCGTTTGTTTGCTCTCTGAATACACAAAAAATTCCCTCAATTCCTAAAAAGTTAGAGAAAAAATCGATTTCATTATAATCCTTAATATATATATATATATATATATACACGGACCGCCCAATAAATCCCAAATCATTAAAACAATAATCAACTTACTTGATCAATAAGTCAAGGATCAAGCTAAAAAGGTTGAAGATCAAGTCAGAAGAGGAAAGATTCAATGGGATCATGAAGAGATCCCATCCGAATCTTAACCACCCGCTACTATATAAGCAGGAGGCAATGCCCCCTCAAAGTACGCATTCTCTTAACCCTAATCTCCCATAGTAGCCCTAGAATACTCATAATCCTAATTCTGGGATTCTAGTGCTATTCTCTCATCACATCAACCACCTTCTTCGGATCCAGCCCTCGGACTCTTCTGAGTGCTTCCCCTCGAAAGGAACACTTTCTCTCCCTCATTCTCATTGTCTACTCCCTCTCACAACTTAGGTCCATTGGATCATTGTTTGGTATATCTGTGCTTAACATTGGTGCCGTCTGTGAGGACGTAGACTTTAGAATCGAGTTGTGAGACGAAAACTAAACCTCCGAGCTAAGATGGTGGACACTCAGCTCAACAACGAAGGTGCCGACGACACCATCCCCCAATTCACCCTGGAGAAGGGAGTGATTCCCCAAAATCAGAGTATCCAGCAGATGAAAACTGCCCTGAGAGAGCTCTTCGAGAGACAAACTCAAGAAGCAGAAATCGCCACGGAGGCGATGAGGAGGGCGGAAGCCATGGCCGCAAAGCAGTAAGCTTTGTTGGAAGAAGCTGAAAAGCGTGACCAAGAGTTGAAAGAAAAACTCCGTAATAGGCTCACGTACACAGATGATGACGAAGGGGTGGGTGACTCACGTTCCCGTACGTGGAAACCGTCGGTCGTGGTTGGAAACCCGCCTGCGAAAGAGAACAGCAGATATCCCTTCTCACTCGCCATCCTCTCGGAAGAACTCCCTAAGAAATTCAAATATCCGACGGATATGGAGCCATATGATGGAAGCAGTGATCCAAAGCATCACCTGGATGCCTTTGACAACAGGATGGTGCTCCTAAATGCTTCGGACGCTACGAAGTGCAAAGCTTTTTCCGTGACCTTTAAAAAGGACGCGCTGACATGGTTCAACTCTCTAGCACCCGGAAGTATTAAGAGCTTCTCCGACCTGTCTGGAGGTTTTCTGAAAAACTTCACCACTCGGAGAAGGCTCTCAAAGACCTGCCTGAACCTCTACTCAATTGTGCAGAAGCCGGAAGAGTCTCTACGGGACTATTTGGACCGCTTTAACTCTGAATGCACTCAGATTGAAAGACTCGAATGTCAAGCAACTCTCATGGCGTTGGTTAAAGGCCTTAGAGAGGATACCCCATTCCTTAAAAGCCTTACCAAGAGGCCACCTAAAACTATGGAGGAGATTCAAGAAAGATCTCATGATTTCTTACAACAAGAAGAAGGACAGACGGCGGTAAAAACTGACCGTGACAAGAAAGAGGCTAGTCGGAAGGATCTGCCGCGAGAAGATCGCAGTCGGCGGGAGCAGCTTTCCGGCAGGTCCTACTACAACCCACTGAATGTCTCACTAACAACCTTCCTTCACGAAGTGTCGCAAGTGGAAAGGGTACCTGCACCACGAGCAATCAAGAATAATAACAGAGGAGACCGGAATTCTTTTTGCAAGTATCATAAGCAAAACGGTCATGATACAGAGGATTGCCATGACCTCCTTGAGTTCGTCGAGAAAGGTCTGAAGAAAGGAAAGTTCCGTAAATACACCGGAAGAAGCGGTGACCGAAAGGACGATAGAAGGACAAGGCAGAGGGCGGACAGCTCGGAAAACTCCACTGAAGGAAAGAATGACCATAAAGATGTCGTGGTTAGAAGGGAAATCAAGATGATTTCAGGAGGGCTTCCGGATGAAGGTAACCCACCGTCCTGGAAAGCAACCAAAAGGAGCAAACAGTCATGCCTTGCCGTAGAGGTCATGCCTAGGACATTGCATGATAAACCACCTCCTGAAATCACATTCTCTTCGGAAGAATCGGAAGAACAACCGATACCCTGAATCCTCCCCTAGTGATTTTCATGGATGTCATTGACGCAACAATCCGACGAGTCTTTATAGACCAAGGAAGCTCTGCAGACATCCTCTTCCGACGTTGCTTTGATGCACTCGGGCTCACTGACAAGGACCTGGAGAGCCATTCCGACGAGTTAGTCGGCTTCTCAAGCGAAAGAGTAACTCCGGATGGTTTCGTGACATTGTGGGCCACCATTGGAGACCCACCAAACACGAGGAGCACAAAAGTAAGGTGGCTGGTCGTTAACCATAATTCCGCTTACAATGCGATTATGGGAAGACCGACCCTCAACCGGATAGGAGCGGTTGTAGCGACCTCCATCTTGACTATGAAGTTCATAACAGATGGAGGAAAAGTAGGCGTACTACGCGGAGACAACTTCCGAAGCTAGAGAAGCCGGAAGAAGCTAGCGGATGCCTCCTAGTAGACCTCGAACCACCAGCTAAGAAGGTCCATGAGAGACCAAAGCCGGAAGGCGATCTCCAGTCAATTCAAATTGGAAAATATTTCGAGCAGATAACTATGATTGCAAAGAACCTGCCGGAAGAATTGAAGAGCAAGTTAACACAGTTTCTTAAGCTGAATTCCGATCTCTTTGCGTGGACCGCAGCTGACATGCCCGGAATAGACCCAAACTTCTCCAGCCACAGGCTGTCCATAATCCACGGTAGCAAGCCGGTAGCACAAAAACTGCGGCGCATGAGCCCGGAAAAGGTGGCTGGAACAAAGAAGCAGGTCCAAAGCCTCCTCGAAGCGGGATTTGTCCAAGAGATAAATACCCTACATGGCTCAGCAATGTGGTCATGGTACCCAAATGCAATGGGAAGTGACGCATGTGTGTCGACTACACCAGCCTTAACAAGGCCCATACCCACTCCCAAGCATTGATGGCTTAGTGGACAAAGTTTCCGGTTACAAGTTCCTCTCGTTCATGGATGCTTATTCCGGGTACAATCAGATCCTAATGTACCCCGAAGACGCTGAAAAAATAGCATTTATCACTCCCATCGGCAGCTTCTATTACAAAGTAATGCCGTTCGGGTTGAAGAATGCAGGGTCCACATACCAAAGACTCATGGACATAGTGTTCAAAGAGCTGCTCGGGGGCATTCTGGAGGTATATGTGGATGGCATGCTAGTTAAAGCAAAGGCGGAAGAAGAATTAATCCTCAATTTAGAAAAGGTCTTCGGCAAATTACGAGAGCACCAAATGCGCTTGAATCCGGCAAAGTGTGCTTTTGCAGTTGAACCTGGAAAATTCCTCGGTTTCATGCTGACCAACCGAGGAATTAAAGCTAATCCGGAAAAGTGCCAAGCCATTATCTCCATGAAGCAGCCGGAGTCTTTAAAGGAAGTACAGATGCTGACAGGCAGACTAGCGGCCCTTCTAGGTTCCTAGCAGCCTCAGCTATGAAGGCGGCCCCCCTGTTTAAGTTAATGAAAAAAGGGGTAGAATTCAAGTGGACGGAAGAGTGCGAAGAAGCTTTCAAAAGCTTCAAAGAGTACCTATCCGCACCCCCAATCCTAGTCAAGCCGGAACCAAGAGAACCCCTCATAGTCTACTTGGTCGCAACTGAAGAAGCAGTTGCCGGAGCCCTAGTCCAAGAGAAGAACAAAGTGCAGCAACCTGTGTACTTCGTAAGCAAAACCCTCAAAGGGGCGGAGCTAAAATACCAAAGGTTGGAAAAGCTAGCATTAGCATTGATAGTAGCCGCCAGAAGGCTAAGGCAATATTCCAAGCACATCCAATTGTCGTCAAAACGGATCAGCCGTTAAGACAAGTGCTGCAGAAGCCGGATCTGGCCGGAAGAATGCTGAGCTGGTCAGTGGAGCTCTCAGAGTGCCACATCAGCTATGAAGGAAGGACAACAATAAAATGGCAAGTACTGGTTGACTTCGTTGCGGAACTCACTCAAAACCCCCCAAACCTCGATTCTTTGGCATGGGTCCTCCACGTGGATGGATTCTCAAACAACAAAGGGAGCAGCGGGGGCGTCCTCCTAGAAGGACCAGACGGAGTCATCATAGAGATGACAGTGAAGTTCCAATTTCAAGTAACAACCAGGCGGAATATGAAGCGCTGATAGCAGGCTTAAAACTGGCAAAAGAGGTCGGAATCTCAGAGCTGGAAGTCCGATCCGAGTCTCAAATCGTCACCTCTCAGGTGAATGGAAGCTATCAAGCCAAAGATCCCCAAATGACCAAGTACCTGGAGAAGGTCCAAGAGCTTCAAAGCTCTTTTAAGCAAGTGCAAGTGAAGCACATCCCTCGGAAAGAGAATGACCGAGCGGATACACTGTCAAAACTAGCAAGTACCAAACCAAGCGGAAGCAACCGCACCTTGATCCAAGAGATCAAAGAGAAGCCCTCCATTGACGAACCCCAAGCAGTGCTTGTAATCTCAATCGAGAACAGTTGGAAAAAACTCATCATCGACTTCCTCGAAAAGGGAAGCAAACATTGTAACAAGGGATGCAGTAAACTATGTAATGGTGGGCGGAGAGTTGTACCGAAGGGCGGCAGCTATGCCCCTACTCAAGTACGTTGAAAAAGACCGAGTTCCCACCATCATAGCAGAGGTGCATGAAGGAGCCTGTGGCCAGCACCAAGGAGTAAAAAACACCGTGCAGAGAATCCTCCTAACCGATGTATGGGGGCCCCAAATGAGAGCAGATGTCGGGCAATATATCAGAAAGTGTCAAAGATGCCAAGAGCACGCCAAGGTGCAGCAGATACCAGCCACCAAGCTGTCAACTATCGTCTTCCCTTGGCCGTTTGACAAATGGGGAATAGACCTCCTTGGTCCTTTTCCAAAAGGGCCCGGACAGGTCAAGTACCTAATAGTGGCTATTGACAACTTCACCAAGTGGGTGGAAGCAGAACCACTCCCATCAATCACAGCAGCCCAATGCCAGAAGTTTGTGTGGAATAACATAATTACTAGATTCGGAGTACCAAGAGTCATCACTTCCGACAATGGCACCC